>CALYDF020005567.1:0-14252 GCA_944474145.2 Dicrocoelium dendriticum | reverse complement strand
CCACAAATCATTCAAGATAACCTTAACGATTTCAGTCTGCATGCAGCGGGCTGGAACACCTCAAACAGCTACCCTTATAAACAAACAAGTATTAGATAAATAAATAAAAATGTTTTATTCCGAGAAAATGCGAGGCACAGACCAATTGAGTGTTCCAATCAACTTGTACACCGTGGTCGTATAACATGGTTAAGTTTACGTTTTTTGTACAAAGATTCCAATATGGGACGGTTTTAAGAGAAGCCATACTATCCGGACGAGCAAAGCAGAGCACGAGCAAACACCGGGATTCGGAGCATCTGATACCTGCTTATATATCAAATAATTCTCGAGAGTATGCAACCCATCCAAAAAAACGATTAGTCGCCGACCCTTTAATGGTCGGCGTAAACACATTTGCTTCATCCACCCATCCAGTCGCCGGCCACTCACTGGTCGGCGAAACTTTACGGATGAGTTGTACAACTTCTGAAACATTGATTAAATCTGAGAAACTTTCATGTATGTACACCAACGCCCAAGGGCTCCTCACTAAAATTACCGAACTTCGATTACGTCAGGTTGCGAATGCTTGGGACCTAATTTCTAATACCGAAACTTGGTTACATCAAGAGGTGACTGATGCTGAGGTTGAGATAGCCGGAATGTCACTCATCCGGAACTACCGCCCCAGCAGAGGAGGTGGGGTCCTACTCTACTACCGCAGCGATCTACAATGTACAATAGTTGAGGACCTGGAAACACACGTTACCGACTCATTCTGGTGCCGTCTCCGACTGAGACACAACGACACATGTCTCATAGCTATCGTTTACCGCCCCCCAACGTCCACTCCGGAAATGGATTCCTGTTTGATCCGTGGCCTAAACAGAGTAACACGCACTAGGTACAGCCACATTCTCATCTCCGGGGACTTCAATCTACACAATCTGGAGGTTTCGGCATCGCCCAGTGAGCAGTTCAAAGCAGACTTGCAGGAACTGATCGCTAATATTCCTTTGTACAATCATGTCACCACGCCCACTAGATTCAGGACAGCAAACAAACCGTCCATATTGGACCTTGTGCTCACAAATGAAGAGCTCATGGTTGACAAGTTATTGATGGATAGTCCATTAGGTCTCAGTGACCATGTAGTAATAACTTTTGAATATGTGTGTTATGCAGAGTATCCATCTGAACACTCGGAACTAACTCATACAATCACACGCTACCACGTATTGAAAGAACTCGCCGAGGCAGCTGCTTGGGAATTCTCAAACAAAAATCCCCTTGACAACGTTTGGGCAGATTTCCTTAATAAACTCAGCGACATCGTCAACAAAGCATCAGAGACCAAACCACTTCGTCCCGCGAAAATGCCTACAATTCTAAGGAGTAGGACTCGAAAATGCCTGGCGATAAGGGATGCAGCATGGCGTGCCTACAAGATTACCCCCGACTCAGAGACTTGGGGAAATTTCCTGACCCATCGCAACCATTGCACTGCACTTATCCGTGAGGACAAAGTAACTTATCAACAGTGCCTAGCCCAAAAAGTTCATGGCAAACAACAAACTGCTATATAGGCATGTCAATAAGCTTCGTAAAGTGAAGCATGGAGTCCCTCCACTTTTCACGACAGGCGGTGGAGTACAAAGCGCCGAAGAAGCAGCTAATGCATTGCGGCTGCAATACGCCCCAATTTTTGAACTAGCAACATCTACCTTTCCCAAAATATCAAGCTCATTACCGACACCTTTATTTACAAATGTTTTTTTCAACCCATCAATTGTGCAAAGGAAGTTACTTTCACTGCATGAGCATGGTTCTCCGGGAGCAGACAACATTCGCCCGAAGGCACTGAAGGCTGTGGCTAATAAGCTATCTGAACCACTGTCACAGTTCTTCCAGAGGTGCTTTGATGAACAACAAGTCCCCACTATGTAGAAGTGTAGCATTATCACCCCTATTTTTAAAGGCGGTAGCCGTTCAGATCCTGCAAACTATCGTCCAGTGACTCTCCTCCCTGTGCTCGCGAAGGTGATGGAAGCAGCGGTCGCTGAAGCTTTAATGGACTACCTGGAAAAATGCAACACCTTGGTACCGGAACAGCATGGCTTCCGTCAACACCGGTCATGCACCACCAACCTACTGATTGCACGAAGTAGTTGGACGGAAGTGGCCGATGATGGGGTCGGAGTCGACGTCATCTATCTGGACTTCTCCAAAGCTTTCGTCCGCCTTGATCACCGCATCCTACTTCAATGGCTTTAGAGTTACGGAATCGGAGATCCTGTACTTGGTTGGATTGGCAACTTCCTTTACCAACGGAAGCTTCAAGAACGTGTTAGGGGATCACCCTCTAACC
Organism: Dicrocoelium dendriticum; assembly: GCA_944474145.2. Classification (NCBI taxonomy): domain Eukaryota; kingdom Metazoa; phylum Platyhelminthes; class Trematoda; order Plagiorchiida; family Dicrocoeliidae; genus Dicrocoelium; species Dicrocoelium dendriticum. Next base: position 11,902 of record CALYDF020005567.1, on the reverse strand, counting down.
CAATTGAGGTGGAATGTGGTGTCCCACAAGGCTCAGTGCTGGGACCACGTTTATTCCTGGTGTTTATCAACGACCTGGCAAGAGTCATCTCCTCAAACGTCCTGCTTTTCGCCGATGACGTCAAGATATGGCGGGCGATTAGTAACAAGGCAGATCAGGATCTGCTCCAACATGACCTAGATTGCATTTACGAATGGTCAAAGAGGAACAAGCTTCAACTGAACATGGCTAAGTGCTAAGTGATACATCTGCGTCACCAGCCGGTGAGCGCTTACAAGATTGGAGACCACACCTTGGCGAAGGTTTTTCAGGGGCGTGACCTGGGTGCATTGGTACAGGAAGATCTCGGGTGTTCCAAACAAGCAGAGAAGGCGACGAGAACCGGAAATCAACACTTTGGCCTTCTTCGCAGAGCCTTCGGTCGGTTTGAACCCTCAATCTTTCCCCAAATGCTTAACGCCTACGTGCGACCTCACTTGGAGTATGCTATTCAGGCGTGGCAGCCGTGGCAGAAACAGGATCTCGTTGCCCTCGAGACTCCTCAAAGTAGGGCAACCAAGAACGTCAGGGGCCTCTTTCATCTGCCCTATCAGCTTAGACTGAAATCTCTGAGAATGTACAGCAGTCGATAGCGGCTTTTGCGGGGGGATCTCATAATGGTTTACCAGATTCTGAAGAGCCCAAACCACTTTTGCCGTCCGCTGCTGGAATTGAACCACAACACTAAACTAAGAGGTCACCCTCTGAAACTGATAATTCAGTATAGCCGGCTTGAATGCCGTAGAAATTTCTTTTCTCTCCGCGTGTGCCAGCCTTGGAACGCCCTCCCTAATTATGTCGTCTCTGCTCTCGATTTGGCAATATTTTAAAAAACGTGTTGGCGATGCATTATCTCACTTACATTTTATTTTATGACTTGTTAGCCAGGGGCTGAAAAACGCAATCAAACGGTGTCTTGCCAAACGCATAACCAATGGATTTATGGATTATACGTTTAATACGCGAACATCTCCACTATTTCACATAAGTCTATGGTGAGTCTACCACAACGCTTCTCACTTTATTATGCAATTGATTTTTGCAATAATTTTCATCCCATGGGACTTGTTAAGCGATGTTTTTACCCGTAATAAACCATTGTTCCATTGTTCCATGGGTTTTTTGAAGTGATTAACAGTTTGAAAGTATTAGAGATTAAGAAGCTGGAAAGAAGAACCGAGGTAGATGTAACCGAAACTTAACGTATTACGGCTATTCATGGAGCTGTTCCTAAGGGACTTGCTTCCATGCAGAGTATTCCTTCGATGGCTTTCACCAGTACTTCCATGCTCCAACTGGCTTTGTGCCGGTGTGGCAAAATACTAAATAGGCCAACAGCTGTGTATCAAATGTATTTGTTTCATATGGGCTGTTTTATGCATTCATTATAGACGATGAAGCCTCAGCCCGTCCCGTCATGCGGATCAATCAATTATGGCACTTTTTGTTATAACGCAGAGAGTCAACAGCAGTATGATTTACATGGGTATAATTTGTTTAATTTGGAAGCTGTAGTATATCACCTCAGGAGATCAGCCCAGTCATGGGCAACAATGAAACAAGGAGGAATACGAAGTATGGGGAATTATAAAACATAATAATGGATGCAATCTCTTGCCGATAGGTTAAGCACAATTTGATGAAAATTCTCGGCGAGTGACAATGATGGTACAGACATCAGCTTGAAATGCGTAGTGCAACTTCTAAGCAGTGCGTCAAAAGAGAAAACATTATTCGTCAGACGGAGTGATAGGATTAAATCGTGTATAGATACATAGAGAAGAATTTAACTATGTAGATGACATACTATTGAAACGAATAGTGGCGACTTTCAAAAGTCTCCAGGACCTTTCTCATACAAATCATCTAGATTCATCTTTTGGCTAAAATGGCTAAGCTTCCGCAACAGTTAGCTGTGTGGGACATGGTCGAAAGCCTTTTGGACATCAAGAAATATTACAACGATGGCATTTCCGGCGTCTCTTGCTCTAGTCACATAAACAAGGTAATCTAACTGACAGGTAGTGCATGATCTACCTTTCAAAAAGCCGTGCTGATGTTTACTGATAAGGCTCGTAGAGCTAAAAATTTTCCATCATGCGTTCTGTAACTAACCTCTTCATGATTCTGAAAATAATAAACAAATGGCATATTTCTCGACCATGCAAGAAAGACTGATTACAGCATCATGGAATAAAGGAGAAAGTTGTCCGAGATTTTCAATGATCCCAATGGAGGGTTAAAGGGGTTCCATCATTTAAAAGTTCAAGTAGTTCAAGTTCAAGCAGTTCAAGTAAAATAATACGGCGATCCATGAAACTGGCTCATGGAGATCAGCTTCCATGCGGGATAATCCCTCGAAATGTTTCATTGGGTGACCAATGCCAACAGCATTTAGCACTGTGCACTCATCCGTTATGCCATCCGCTGCTTTTGGGTAGGTCAATCGAAAATACTGAGCATTAGTTTAGGATCACTGATGTCCGCCGAATGTAATTTAATCACGTTCAGATATCTATGCAGTAACATGCTTTTCTCACGGAGGAATTTAAAACAGTTAGGGTTACATTTCACCTAGAAATGGCATAGTCGACGTAATCCTGAACCCGGAACAAAAACGTGAAAACGTTTGGTGAAATGCAGAACAATGTAATGCTTTCATAGATAAAACCATTGATCCCAGACGCATCCATCCTCGAGTGTTTTTATCCATTGCTTCTACCCGAGATCCAATTCGACCTCCGAGCCGTACTAACGCAGGGCACAAAGCGAATTGATTTCCGCAGCATGAGACGGAAGCAGGCCGAACATTGCTAAACCTAAATCGAAAAGCAGGTGCTTGGAAGAGACCAATTCTTGGATTTGCCTGGTACGAGGTTCCGAGACCAAACTGCATCCAACCCTGCACTTATGATGTCACATCTATTTTTGTCGAAAAGTTGGCAACGAAATTGCCAGGTTCGGCGAACAACTGCCTAACTACATCGGCAACCAGAGCCACCAGTATTCCAAACCATTTTGAATAAATAGCTACGTAATCACTATCGACTAGCCACCAGTGTCTAATCATTACAGAATGGTCACTGGATTAACTATTGTTCGGTAGTGAATTTCATTACTTAATATATGAATTTAAGCCTACGAATCAGCGCAGCTAGATGGCGCCTAATCGGCTTGCTCGTCGATTGTTCATCTTTTGTGTCAGTCGGTCGTTCGCGGGGTCGATTTAGTAAGCTGAGTGCACATTAAGGTAAGAGCACTAGTCAGCCGATCAGGTAAAGTAGCTAACGAATGCTAACAAGTTAAAAGGGACCAAATAGGCGATAACTGGTTAAGACTTAGCAATGCTGAGTGGCGGTGGGAAGCTGTCTTCCAGGAAGGATTTGGAAGGGATGGTTGAGACAAATGATAAGCCACTGATATCAGTTCACTTTTGGTCGGAGATCACACACCAAAGCAAGGAACCGAATGAACTTGAAGCCCGAATTACGATGTGCATTAGCCGAATTCACGCCAAATATACCAGAAATTGTTAGAAATAAGCAATATCAGAAGTCGCATTAACGTGCATCACTATTTGATTATTTAAAAATCGCTCAAATATGGACGTTTTCTTCAGGTTAATAATTGGAGTAAATATGAGTAGCTTTCATTTTCCCCAGTGCAAACCTAAAGATGTGATAGTAATAGGGCATTAGCATTTTAATTAAATTTTTTAGGCGTAATTGTTTTTAATTACCCCGCTTTGTGGGTAACGACCACAAAATGGTTGCGAACCGCTATGCTAGACAGACCTTTGTTAAACAAACTGTAGGCTTTCTAAACCTTTCCCTTCCCTCATCCTCATACTGCTGCAACTGATGCCGCAGTTTCGGCAAATAGTACGTAAGACGATTTTATGAATTGCACGGAATATCCTTGCCACAAATGGCCTGACAATTAAAAGTTAATAAGCGGCCTACTCATTAAACTTAGAAGTATTAAGACGCTTGGCTCTGAACTAATAACTACCTTCCATTGTTAGCATGAAAAGTACATTGGCGTTAAAGTCTATATTTGCAATTTACTTCAGTCAATACTGGGTACTGCAGCATTCAGATGGTTTAACGGCATAGAGGTATTCGGTGGTTTAAAAAAATGTTGGGCACTAAATTTGGCCGGGTTGCAACTTCTTGGTAAACTTGCCATTGTATGCGGATGGAAACGCTTAACTAGGTCCAAGGGACATATGGCTGACAAGTTTGGAGTACTGAACGCACCTACGACGTTGGCCAAATTATTATAAATTCACTAGTCATTGTTACAATGCTAGATTTTCTTACTATTCTTAATGTCATGGTGATCAATGACAAAACTAGTTGACAATAATGTAAAAAATTTGTTGTAATATACAATATGTCTTGATTTTTGAGTTTCTAAAGCTTATTACATATGCTTTGATAGTACATGTAGAGTAGTTATGTAAATCAACGGTTACATTTTTATATAATTATTCGTTAATTCCTACTGCATTTCCCATTTTTGAATTATAGATGCCTCGTTTTTGTTGGATTTATAATATTATTTCATTAATTTTATATGTTTTTTCAAGGTTCTTCTTAACTAATGACACAACCTTATGAAGCAACAGCTACCAGATTGTATTAGCCTATTAATGGGTAAATTCCCTGACGAAACCGCACGTACGCGTGTAAAATATTGAACTTTGGTTGAAACTTGTTACAGGATCAAAACTCGCTACCAAGCTTGGGGTTAGCCAGGAGTCTGTATGTCAAATTCGAAAGAAGGTGCAAAGATTATTTACCAATGTCCCCTAAACTTTCTGGTAAGTGTGGTCGCAGAACAGCTCTAGACGACTCGCTTGTGCTTACGGAATGTCAAAAGAATCGCAAAGCATCTAGCAAGCAGCTGCAACGGATGATAGAACAGCATGGTGTTGCAGTAAGTTCAAGAACTCTAAGCAGACCCTTTTTGGATTCTGGATTTTGAGCTTGCATATCTCTAAACAGTTGAAACTTGACCAAACAAGCGTAAGTAAAGGGCCAAACAGCTTGAAAAATGGTCAAAAGAAGACTGGGAGTGGATAAGATGCAAACAAACTTTATTTTTCTAAGGATGCTCAAGAAAAAGTGTGCCGAGATTGCTTGGGTAATTCCACAAGATTTTTGTGTTTTATTTGATTTTCAGCAATGAGTAACATCCGGTGCTTTGACTGTCAAGCTAAATGTGTCCGGTGATCACCTGGAGAGCAAGTGAGGGAAAACGGTATATTTTAACTAGTCAAGCCTCCCACTCAAGTGGAGGGTTTTGAGCATCTACGGAACTGGTCGGCTCTGCAACGTTTAGGGCAACATGGACCAACAGCAGTGCAAAACACTACTAGAGCACCATCTGATCCCTCAGCCGTGAGGAGGAGTGGAGGGAAAAGCATTTACAAGGACAAGAGACTTTATTTTGCATGCATGAAAGTGTTCCATGTCGCATAGGCCGTGCAGTTACCCAAATTTGTAGGTTGTTTGGTTGCAGTGTTACCATAGCCTGGTAACAGGCCATGGATGAATGAAAAATAATTACAAATAGGTAACAGGTCATTGATAAATTACAGAGACATGGGCATGCAATGAGAGCACCACTAAACATGACAAAATCGCATTCACTCCAAGCCTTTGCGTTTTGACTATTTGAAAACTGCCAAATGATGATTTCGTAATGGATACATTTTTATTAAAAAACATAAGGGTTACAGTAAAACAATTCTCTTTTTACAAGCAATGTGAAGAATTATCAACCATGAATACAATAAATTGATAATAAATTAGTCAACAATGTATGTGGACAACCTCAATAGCCGTTGAACTTGGAGAATGACAAAGGTCACTTAGTGCAATAACCAGAAAACAACCACCAATTTAGGTTAATTTCCAACCTACTATTGCGTCCGATACTTTCAAAATGACTCCATCTTGCATCGTGGTCACATACTCAAGAATTGGTTGGACCTCTTTCGTATGTCTAAACAATGAAACTGCAACTGCACATGCTGTACAGGATCCGTCACGGCTATTATTTATAAAGATAGATTTATTGACCCCGAGAGAGAGATAATGTATAGTATCTACATATCAGCTATAAAGATCTGTCAATCTACAAACCCTAGGAGTGTGGGGATTGGGTCCGTACTTTGCACTGGATCAGTAGGCTACTTTTAACATAAAACAAGGGGACAGGAAACCTGCCACGACAAGCTCAGGAAGAAAAAATGATGATTTAGCTGATTGGCTGCGTGAGTTGTTTCATCAAACTACATGCGAGTAAGTTGATCTCCGTTTGTGTTGGTGACATTAGAACTAGCACTGTGCGCTATTTGTCACATCAGAGATGGTGTTAAGGGATTCACTGATTCACTGATTCATTCCGAACAAACTAGTTGTATCGGATGAGTGTTCAATATTCTATTGGAATCTGAGCAACTCAACGTATTTAGGTCGACCTAATAGTGATGAAACGGAAATGCCTGGCTTCACCGGATGTATTCCAAATACCTAAATTACTGAGGGCGTTCGTTACGCTTTGTATGAAATAGAGGACACAACAAACACTGTGAGTACTCACATCTCATACGAGCATTACTGTGCAATGTGTAACCTACGAAGCACCAAGTCGGGGTAGGTCTCCACGTCACAATCACCAATCCATAGGAGGTGATAGGCCAAACACTGAAACCTGCATAGTCGTGCCCGTATGCACTCAGTTCAACTAGCTTCGGGAACGCATATTCAGCCCTGTCATGATGCGGGTGGTTACTTGAGCCTTGTGTGTGGACAGTATGGCAAGGAAACCTTAGAACAGCAGCCATACCGACAGCAGAAAGCTGTGTTTGTTTCCGTGTTAATGACCTCTTCCGTTAGTGTGGTGCACTGGTACATTATTGCTATGATTTAAAACCGGAAGAATAACGCACACCCACGCGTTTTCATTGATGGAATCTTCGTCCTAACACGTACACATTGGAACGGAGGTAACAGATAATAGTCAGTAAACGTTCCAGAAAGCTAACTGTCAAGAAAAGGAAAATACGCGGAAAGTTTATAATTTAATTCGGAAACTTACACAACCATTCCTCTTTTCCAAAATGGTAAATATTTCAACACTGGCAGTCAAACAGAGCACATTTTGCGGGATTTACTCATTTAGTTTATACTTGGGCCAGTTTCCGTTCCACCCAAATTGAGACACATATTTCATCGTGAAAAGCGATGTGGATGCATCCACAAAATTCCCCTCGAAGAGTATAAACAGGTTTAGCGAATTTAGCGCCTAGTTGTGATGATATGGAGGTACATTTAACGAGCAGCCGCAAGCTTGTACTTTTATGAAACAGTAAAATTGCTGTCGTTGGGAATGCTGCTGACAAGTTTACACAACAGGCGAACTCCCGGTAAATAAATAAACTTTTATTCTCGACCATGCGAGACAAACCTTTACAGGTATGATCATGTTTAGCTAACAGTGTGATCAATAACGTACAAAGTACATGTTTGGCATAACAATATTTGTAAGTGTATGGGTGTATATGCGTATGTAATTGTGTATGAATGTAGCTTGTGTCTTTGAATGTGCCGCAGCATTTTTGAATGTTTGTTGTCGTCAGGAACGTGAGCATAAGCGATTGATGTCCTTGGGTTGGATAGCACTTTCCGGATATCCACGGGCCAGTGACTTTATTTTGTGGCGAGTCACATCCGCCACGTCACAGTGTTGATAAGCAGACATTTGTGGCTTTTTATAGGGAGAACGCTTGCCAGGCGAAAACCCACCACGTCCTGGAACACTGCCGCCGAACTATTTGCTGGAACGGGTTAAACCCGAACCACCCAGATGACACCACGAGGAGGTTGTTCGGCTAGCCAGCCTGATCGTGATCATAGTCAAGTCCATCTCCCATCAGAAGAGAAACAGCAGACTTCGCTTAAGGTTGTGGGCACAGCGACCTTGTGTGCTCCCGTTAGTAAGATCAGAAATCGGGTAATCTCCTCAACAAAAGCACAATCGCCCTTTATTCACATTCATAAAATCACGAATCGCATACTATTTTCTAGGTCACATTTCACATCTCCATTAACCAGAGGCTCCATCAGCTGTTTGCAAGAATTGTGAATCAATTTGTAACCAAGCATGGTGCGATGCTGAACAAGTGAGACTGCGGTCGTGTGTCATGGTTGTCAGACCGCTGCCAGGTGTAATTGAGTTCTTTATTATACGACTTAGTAATTATCGTTAATTCGGTACAAGGATCTGGATAGAGTGTTGCCTGACCTGTCGATGACGCTCAGCGATTTTCGGTAGACAAATCAATGGTCTGAAATCTCTTGGACTCATATTTTTCAGCTTCCGTTAATCTGTAGTGGTCACTATACAACGCATCTAATTTCCAGAAGATGCGACTTTATCGTCATAATAGTTGTATCAAAACACGCACAGGCAGCACTCTGGAATGGGATTAAGACCGGTAAATGGACGACCACAAATAGCTACCAGTGCAGGCCGACGGCACATACAAAATGAGAATAAACTGCAGGTTGCAATCCCAGGGAAACCGTCTACTGTGAAGTAAGTTGCCAAGATTGGGAAAGGTTTCTCTTGCGATTGCTGTTTCTTTATCTACGACAGCTTGAAGCTGTGAAATTTGTTCAGCCGACTATTGTAAAACTTTGTAAAGATGCATCTAAATGTAGGAATTAGATAAGAGACACTTTGATCTCTGTGCTCTGCACTTCAAGCATCATCTTTGCTTGCCGTATCAGCGTGCAATTCGGTTTACTGCGCCTGCAATCAGCAATAAAGGGAGCAGTTGTGTATGATATTGGTGGACTATTGTACAAGTTACGCTTGCAACGCCGTGATATACAGTAATCCGGCTAGCCTTTTTGCCTTTTACTATATCACCTGCACTTTTGAGGATTTTGAACACTCCGCAACAGTAAGATGATACCTTAGTCTACGATGCAACGTAGTTGATGCAACGCAAGCACCTAATCAGCCATTTACTGAAACTTAGCCACCAGGTCAAGCGCAGTGGTAACTGTCTGAAACTGAGTGAACAATAGAGCCTTCTAAACTACATACGGAATTACATTTTTCTTCTGGGTTTACCAACCCCGCAACTATCTCTCCAACTCCGCTATAGCCTCCTCTACTTTGGACATTTTCAGTAAAACGATTGAATGTTGCGCATAACTCCAGGCAGTTCGTTACGTAAAATACTTTATTGTGGGTTACAATAATCATGCCCTTCCAACTGATATATGTGTCCCAAGGACCCAAGGAGGAGGCGCATGATTGAGCGACCATACTTTACTTTTCTCTATCTTTACGCCAACAATCACTGCACTCCGTGATCTTCTGTACGCTTGCAGTCGTTATTTGGCACAAACGTTATTTAACAACGCATTTAAATCGGTATTCGCTCGGTAGATAACCCATGTACCCTTTACATTCTATACTACTCACCTCAACTAGCCCATGGGACTAGTCAAACCAGCTTTTTCCGTGATGAAATCTTGTTTGTTGTTCGTTTTGACTTAATTCGGGAAAATTCAGCAATAAAACGAATAGCGAATGAATAATCATTGCAGTGCGAACGGAAAGCTGCATTAGTGACCAGGATTATGCAAATCTGTACTTGCCCAATTCAAATGGGCTACAAGAATTATAATCGTTCATTCGATACGATCACGTGATGGACGTCATGAGACGCGCGAGCAAGCACACACGAACGAGCGATCGACAATGGTCACTGATAGCCACAGTGTGCAGTGAAAACAATATTTTATTACGGCAAAAGCAAGTAAGAGGTTTCGCACTGTTTTCTGCTTGCGCGACTCCAGGTGAAATAGTTCGAATGCGATGGCTTCAGACGTGGCCAACATGCGTTTTACTTAAAATAATACGGTGCTAGGCTTTGGTACCGTGTAGACCACTTTGATTGTGTATTCTGTCGGATTATTATAGACAGTATTAAGCAAATGTTTGAAGCTAAGTCTACAGGTATTCTTAATCTTGCCATGTTACAAGAAGGCATGACAGTGCTCAGCTATCCGCAGAGACAAATGCCTGGTGGTGTGTCTGAAGTTACTTGCTCCATCGATGCGGAAAATGTGGATCGTAACCCGGATATATTAACGAACACTTGAGTTTAGCAGCTGATTCAGGCCTCAACGGTTAGAAGTTGAAGCGGACATTAAAAGCTGCACCCGCCTTACGCAGGAAGAACAACGAGCAATCAGTAGTAGTAGTAGTAGTAGTAGTAGTAGTAGTAGTAGTAGTAGTAGTTTTATAGTCGTAGTAGCAGTATTAGTATTAGTAGTAGTCGTAGTCGTAGTATTTGTAGTAGCAGTAGCAGTGGTAGTAATAGTAGTCGTTGGAGTAGCAGCAGTAGTACTAGTCGTGCGATTAGTATTGATATTAGTAGTATTTATAGTAGTAATAATCGTAGAAGTCGTAGTAGTAGTAGTAGTAGTAGTAGTAGTAGTAGTCGTGGTATTAGTGTTCGTATTAGTAGTAATATTAGTAGTATTGATAGCAGCAGCAGCAGTAGTAGTAGTCGTAGTAGAAGTAGTAGTTGTAGTAGTAGTTGTAGCAATAGTAGTAATAGTCGTGGTCTTAGTAGCATTAGTAATGGTAGCAGTAGGAGCGGTAGTAGTCGTAGTACTTGTTGTAGCAGTATTAGTGTTAATAGTAAATGTAATAGTAGTAGTAGTAGAAGTAGTACTTTTAGAACTATTAGTCCAGGCCAAAGTTTGACCGCATGATCACAAACAACGAGAGGCGAAACACCTGCTCTACCTTTCGAAATGGTTACACCTGAAGGTGAATGTATTGATTCACTAATCGTTATAGTCGAACCTTTAGCTCGCATGTTGCTTAATACTTTAACTTTGAAAGGAATTAGCAATCTTAGAATTATCAACCTCAAAAAGGTATCTGAACAAGTTTCAGCCACCGCAATGGTACAGATGGTCAGGACTATCTTATTGACCTGGTTCCGGTGTGAGCACATCTGATTTAGTCAAGTATGGCGGAGAAGATATTTTCTTCCAAATACTGAGCACCTTTTTATCCCTCTAGTCCGGTCAATATCCTGTGCTGTTATGTCATTCGAAATTACTAACCTTTCAACCACACTATCATTCTATCATGAATGGTAGAGAGAATTGTTAAGCGACATTTGGTTTCCTTCATGCTGCACCTATTAGCGCACTACCTTCTCTCGCCCTCATAGCTTAGTATCCAAAGTCCCGCTCGTGTGTGACCTGTCAAATTGACTTCCATAACCGTCTAACTGAGGAGATTAATTCACCTCTTCAGTGCACTGTACTCTCTCTCTCTCTCTCTCTACATGCGTTTGACAGTTCCACACATCTAGTAGAACGAGTGCAATTTGTGGACATAAGCCGAAACATCTCCTCACCCCGGATGATCACCACTGGAGTGGTGCACTGCAGTGTTTTAGGTCCCTTACTCTTTTATTGTACACAAATTACTTTATGTTTGCCATAGTTTGGCAGGCCTTGTTTGTTTGCTCATGATCGAAACGCTGTTTACACTTTTCCAAAATTTCACATACCGCCGAAATTGACAGTATCCATAGCGATTTAAAAGTCGTTGAGAGATGGTCTGTCATGTGTCAGAGGACATTTCCACTATCTAAGTGTAATATTCTGGTATATGGATGCCAGGTAGAAGCAGGATTGTTCAGACTTTCTTCCCATAAGCCAGTCTGTTCGCGCTTTAGTTTTGAAATACTCCTGTTCGTAAACTTTGGCGCACGCGTAAATTATATAATATTAAGAGGCTAAGCAAT
>CALYDF020005566.1:0-14247 GCA_944474145.2 Dicrocoelium dendriticum | reverse complement strand
CCATTTTCCGAAATCAATCATCCACGATGAAGTAATTACGTAACCAGTCGTTGGAGCGGAATATTTTTGGATATTTCCTTAATTCGATGTTATCTATGCGAAGTTGGGATAACAGCAAAACAAATAAAACTTAACTACATTCAAACCAGAGTAGAATACCATGAAAGATTATGTAAAGGGCTACAACTTTACCCACCTCTTGTAGCGGTGCTTTAAATGCATGTTTATGATTAAACACTACATCCAATTTCTATGTTAGCCTGATTCATTATACGAACCCCGTCCCCCCACGCACAAATCTCACACATGCCTACAATACGCCGACGTATTCTGCCCCGCATTCAAGCTGGATAATGGCTATTTAAGGGGTCAGCGCTGTATGACAGTGTCATATGCTGAATTAGCCACGAAAAACCCTAACGCTTACTTGAAATAATCACTTTCAAATGGTTTTGTCGACGTTTGGGCAGCAGGAACACAGGATACTAGAGTGCGAAGGCTAACTTCTTTATGATGGGCGGAGTGGGAACCTGCCATCAATGATCACGCCCTCCGCATAACCAATTGCTGTGGTGTTTACATTGCGGCGGTTATCTATAAAAGCCTAATTATGGTCCACCCTTTTACCAGTTTAATTCAGATATCCGGTAATCTATGAGATCGCTACGTATGCTTTTGCACTGGTCCCATTATTTTCTGCGTTTTCATCATGACAGTGTAATATGTTCCGTAGAGCAGGTTCGTGGTAACGACGAGGGTTCCGGACTATAAGCGAATAGCGAGCGAAACTCAACCACCGAATTGTAAGCTCATATACACCGACGATGCACCCATAAGCAGAATACCATAGCGGAAGGACGAACGTTTATTCAGCAGCACGATAAGAGCAATTCTTCCCCTGTACAAGCGTATATAAACAAGTAGCTATGTTAAAGATAGACAGTGATGGTTTTACCGTCTGGTTCCTCGTGAATACGACACACATCAAGATAGAAAAGGGAATAAAACAGGCACTAAAAATAACATGTAGTTTAAACTAACCAGTGCGGATTCCCTTGCTTACAACAGCACAGTTTGAAATATGTGCCTAAACCAGCTTACTTGGATGCCGACCAGAATCATTTACACAACCAGTTCCATGCTCAAAATCGGGATTTGTATTGCAGTGTCCCAACTGAGTTGAATAGACTCAGTTAGAAGAATCAGAAGCGCTCCTGCGGTTCTGAGAATGGAGAGTTTGGCTTCAACTAATGCGCATTAAATTGCTATGACTCAAATTGTATTGCATTGCTGCTATCCTTTTTATTGCTCTACAAATGTTGGATTTGTGATTCTAAGACTCACCAGATGAAAGCCAATGACTACGTTCAATCAACCAGTTTCCTGCAATGTCTTAATTGTGTATAGTAGTCTGGATGGACAAGAACTGAGTTTTCGCATAATCCGGTTTGATTCGCGTCTTTAATACATTGCACTGTATTAATCCTCCATATCACCAAGTCAACGGCTCATATAAGAGATCCTGGTAGTTTTGGTTTCCTAGTTGACAAACCAGTTGTGTAATTGGGAGACATAATGAGAATGAGAGCGAGTTATCAGCGTATCTTCAGCCGATCGTTCTTAGGGAGATTCCTATGTTGTCGTCAAAATACCAACCTAAGTGGTTCTAAGTCAGAACCATCAAAACTACGCCCATCACAATGTTAATCACCCCCGAAGAGGCAGTGGATGGTTATATCTTTCTTTTGGGGCTCTCACTAGTGTGGGTCTTTTAATCCCTCGAGGATTAACTTGTGGAATATCAAGTTACAACCTTCACTGAGCGTAACATCCACCGATTGAACGATGATTGACACGTAGCTAATGATCCCGAAATCAAGACAAAGTTGGATCGCAACAACAACGGTACCGTAGAAACTCATACATTTACATAAATCGGACAAACCTCAATTGTTCAGGGTCCCGATGTCTGTGTTACCGGCAGTTGCAATTATACAAATGACCAGGAAACCACTGTCACGATCGCTCAACGCGGACAATCATGGCAAGTGAAAGCACACGATGAGTTGTGCTAACCTTAAGCCGCTGGCCATTAATAAACGGCCCAACCACAGTGAGGTAAAGGTAGACTATGAAATTAACACACATACAAGGAGATAACAGACTAGGTGTATCCAGCAGTGTTACAATCCAACTACGTCTAAAGTTCTAGGGAATGCAGGAGGGGGGATAACTCTGGGTTACCTGAGGACACGGACAGTGTGCTAGTGATCCTCGCAGTGGGGAAGAAAGGTCATAGAGCAGGGCGAAAAATAGGGCATAACTCAGAGGAATTTTCAAAACCAACGCCAAGCTCCGCTACACCGAGTTTAACTTACTCCTGCAGGAAAGTCAAGTTACTTCCTATCCTGAGGAAGAGACTTCCAAGCTTGAACCATCAATCGGTCTGTAATTTTCCGGGCCATCTGGGTATACGGCGGAGAATCTTATCTCTGCTTTGGTTTCGTTTCACCTATACTGTATATACCTACCGTGGACGAGAAGTGAAAATTGTTGAATTTAGAAATTAAGTCATGTTGCAGAATCACTCGTTAAATTTATACAGTAAGCATGAAATGTTCAATCAATATTTTACGGATGCTTCCGACTGCCTATATATGTCTGGCAGTAATAAACTTTGTTTGAGTTGTGGAAGTTTGCTTAATGTTTCTTTCTACTTGATCATTTACGGAAACGTTTGACTAGAAACTTCAGTCTGTGACTTCTTCTCCTTTGCGTCTAAATAACTTCATTTCACCTTCTGTCTGTTTTGTATTTAGCTCCCTGTGTGCGGCCAGCTGTACTGTAAAGAAGGCGAAAATGGGGCGTGTCTACCAATGGAAGCAGCTTGGGCCGAGGGATCTCCATGTGGTGATGGCAAGGCAAGCACCTTCATTTTGTTGTTTTATTAAAGTCTGCACTAAATAGTGCTTGGCAGACGGTTTGACAGTGTTTTGCTTTAGTTTTAACCTACTCTCCGAAACAGAAAGCTGAGCTCCAGCAATGGAAAAAGTCAGAAGCAGCGACGAAACCAAGGCTCTCACTTTACCCAGGGCAGCTAACAATGCGTTCATCAACACTTGACAGTGACGCTGAACTAACAGCGTCAGCAAGGCGCGCTAATCAGCTTCCGCTTGGTCATCAATCTACCATGTTTGGATTTTGAAATCTTTGTTGGTTGCATGTATCTGATCGAAACGTATATAAAGGATGACGTTGACTAGTCACAGCTTAATCTTCTAGCATTGGTATTTTGAGTCATAAGAGGCATTATGCGGAGCGGAAATCAGGTACTGGTTGCGACGAGAACCAGTAGGAACCAATACGGATAATAATTTTTCAACAGTCAATACGTAGCTGGGTCCAACGTGTCTGGTAAAGAGCTGTAATGAACTAGAAGCAAATTAGGAAGGGTGCAGTGCAACGTAGCGTGCGAATTACAGAGAGTTCGAGGTGGAATAGACGAGTCTTCAGTAAAACCGATGGACCATCGGGAGATGAAAGCAACAATAAAATCTAATGTCACAAAATATTACAAGCGTAAATGTTCCATGTTCACAACAGAGGTCTCCCCCTAGTAGGCTGGACGAGGGAAGTATTCGATAGAGCGGTCAGGTGAAGGAACAAAGTAAGGATGGAAAAGTAGAGTACCAGTTGCAGTAGGTGCAAGCGGTCGTTGAGAGGGCCTGAAGTTCGATGGGTCCTGCCTTTTCCTATTGATTATTTGTGGTTGGGCTGCAGTGCATCACCTGGTGGGACTGCAAAATACTGGCTAGTCCAGAAAAAGGACCGACAGGACATTTCCTCCGCTGCGCCCCGACGATGCGCTTTGGAGCTGTCACTTCTCCCACCGCATTCGGAGTCCACTGCCGTAACGATCGGCGTCCCAGTAGGAATCCAGTATGTCCTCTTTGGGGGGCCAGACCAGCCCTTGTCGCACCGATAGTGCGGAGTCGCGGTTCCTTGGAGCCAGGCTTATGGGGCCGGAGGCTTCCGCGGTTGCTCAGGGGACTTCAGTACTGGCATGTAACACTCGAGGAGGGTATGACATAGTCGCGATAGGCGGCGTGCTGCCGTATGGATAACGAGGCGTATACGAACTAAAATGGTGCACACTGTTTTGTGCTTTTTGGTAAAAAAGGGATTTTAGGCTTGTTTACCGTTTTGCAAAATATTTGTGAATGAAACACAGGCACACGAAGAAAGGTGGAAAATACGCATGTCAAGGAACATACCAAACATTTACGAAATCTGAAAAGCGGATTGGACGTTTGACCTGTCTACCGCACCGCCCAGTCATCTGGGGTTGGGACTGGGTTGGCGGAGGGTCAAGGGTATTAGAGGTGTCTAAGGTGCCTGGTGCGGAAGATGCAGCTGCTGGTGAATTGACCTCAGCGGCTGTACCAGATAAAGTTGGGGCGGATCTTCGAAAAGTGTTACCTTAAGACGGTCGATGAACACCGTTGTTTGGTGACCATTCTGGTATAAGGTAAAATGTTTAGGATTTCATTGGAGAACTCAGAAGGGTCCGGTATAGGAAGGATGAAGGGAACAACGCACTGCGTCTGTGCGGACGAAAACGTGAGTGCAGGTAGAGTGTCCACTTTGCATTTACACATGGCCGGTCTGCTCAAGAGGAGGGGTAGGGCGAAGCGAACGCATGCGTTGAACAAGAGAGTCTGCGAACTTTGACAGTGACATACCCGATGCCGAAGGGGACGAAATGAACTATTCTTGTCGTGCCGTAGACGAACTCTGTTTGTGTGCATGGCAGGTCAGCTTTGTTGCAGCTGCGGATACCTAGAAGTATTAGCAGAATGTTTAGGCTTCAGTCAGTTAGAAGTGGTACAGAGAGTTGATTTAAGCTGTCGATAAAAGCATTTTAGTAGATCATTCACCGCTGGGCGATATGTCGCCTCGTGGATCCGGCAGCAGCCTAAGAAGTTGCAGAATGTCTCGAATTGTGAATATTTGAAAGGCGTTTCGCGGTCGGTTGTAATGGTAGATGGGCATCCGTAGTGGGACAGCTACTGGCCCAAAAACGCACGGATGTCTGTTTTAGCCGTGCGGTCTGATACAGGGGAGGCTACTGGCCATCTAGTGAGACAGTGGACATATGTCAGTATGTATACGGATCCGCGAGAGGGAGGTAAGGGTCCTACCAGGTCTAAGTATACATCAGAGAACTGCGAATCCGGCACAGGAAATGAGCCGAGAGGAGTACAGGTGTGTCTATATACCTAGGAGCGCTGGCAGTGAAGAAAAGTTCGAGCCCAGTTACGAACATTTTCGTTTGCGCTAGGACAAACGTGACGCTCGGTGACCAGTTTTAAAGATGTCCGAATACCAGGATGAGACAGTGTGTGAAGGGTATCGAAGGCTGTGCGTCAGAAAGAGGCGGGCATGATAGGTCTTGGACAACAGGTGGAAGTGTCACATAGGACAGTTCCGTCCTTAATTTGGAGACAAACGGGTTGCACATGCAGTGAAGTGGACTGCAGAGTCCGTTGGAAGTCTTCGTCTTGGCAAAGAATGAAGGCAAAGAATGAAGAATTAGGTTGACGCGAGTGAGAGCGTTGGCGACGGGGTTGTCGACACCTAGGACATGACGTATGTCAACAGTGAACTGCCTGACAAAGTCTAGGTGTCTAGCTTCCCGTGGTGAAGATGAGTTAAGACGAAAATGGGAGGCTTGTGGTCTGTGTAAACCGTGGAAGCCCGGCCTTCTAATGTATGTTGGAAGTGACGAATAGCTAAGTAGATGACAATCAGTTCTCTACGAAACGTGCTGTGGCGAGATTCCGCTAAATGGAAACATTTAGGGAAGAAACCGAACGGCTCCCACTGTCCACTGACGTGTCGTTGGAAAACAGTTCCTACCGCAACGTCTGAAGCGTCAGTTGTCAGAGAAAGAGGAGCAGACTGTTCGGAGTGAGCGAGGAGAGCGATGTTGGAGATAGCATTCTTACGCTCAGTGAAAGCTCTGTGTGGTGTTGGGGAAGCAAACTTAGGTTCGTTTCCTCTAAGTAGGTCAGTCAGGGGTTGCATGAGTTGAGAGCAGCGGGGGATGAAGCGTCGGTAGTAATTGACCAAACCTCAAAATCGATGTAAATGCTTAAATTATGTCGGGGCTGTGAAGTCTTTGATGGATTGGACCTTGTCAGCTAGGACCTCAATGTCGGATGATGATTCGAGGTAGCCTAGAAGTTCTACCGTGGACTTGCTTAGTTCGCACTTAGTCGGGTAACGGTGACGCCGTGTTGGGTCAACCGCTGGAAGAGGGACTGAAGATGAGCTAGATGTTCTTTGTCGGACTAACTTGCTACTAGAATGTCATCGAGGTAGAGGTAGTCGAAAGCTAGGCCACGGGTGGATGAAGCGCTGAAAAGTCTGTGCGGCGTTGCACGGTCCAAAAGGTATTCGTAAAAATTCGAACAAGCTGACGGGAATGATGACGACTGTTTTAGGTATGTCAGTTTCCTCGACAGATATCTGGTGATACGCACGAAAAAGATAGATGTTACTAAAGACCGTCTTACTTGTAAGGCATGCAGTAAGGTCCTATATGTGTGAGATAGGGTACCTATCGGGGATCGGAAGATTATTTAGTGCCCGATACTCACCGCAAAGACACCGGTCTTTAGATTTCTTTGGGATCATCTGGAGTAGAAAGGACCAAGGGCTTTCATAAGTGCGGATTATTCCAAATTCGAGCATGTGCTCAAACTCCGCCCTAGCTAACTTCAGTTTCTCTGGCAAAAGTCGGCGCGGGCATGAGCAGGTGGGTGGGTGGTACGGATATGGTGCGTGACTTGAGCTGCCACGGGGAGAGCTACGTTCATTGGCTGAAAAAGCTTAGGGTACTGAGAGAATAGTTGAGCATAGTCAGAGGAGGTCTGTGAGCGAACGTGCACTGGGGTGATAGCTGAGACGCTGGTGTTGGTGCCAATAACGTTGAGCGTCGTAGCAGGGTGGACTATCCTCATTTGCTATACATAAACCAAGCGGTCGAAATGTCTAAGGAAGTCTATGCCGATGATGGCAAACGGAACCTCGGCAGTAATGAACACCCAGCGAAATGTTCTACGTAGACCCAAGTTAAAGGTCAAAGAGTTTTGGCCATAAGTAGGGATGAGTGTGTCGTTGGTGACATGAAGACTGAGAGTAGCCGGCTGGGTCGTCTCACCAGGTGTAGCAGTAACCACGCTTACTTCAGCCCCAGTGTCAATTAGGGCTGCGGTTCCAGGTTTGCAGTTTTGGATGTGATGGAGTCTACTGCCGGAGATGTGGCCGGTGAGGTTGTTGGTGTGCTTTGCAGCATAGAAGTTTCTCTGCTTGAGTAGAGGAGAAGGTGCAAGGAGTAGTTCATCGTTTCACCTGAGGCCAAAGCGGCGGTTATACCAGCATAGTTTGTTACGCCGTACGCTGCTGAGGCTGCCAACTTGTTATTATTTACTGAGAACTTATCGATGGCTGAAGGGGCATCGAGAGCGCCGCGTAATTCCTCTAGTTTGTTACGTACTCTAGCAAGCTCAGAGGTAGGGTCTGCATTATATCTACATGAAGTAGCTGACCGCTGAGACGCTTTATGGCTGTTCGGCGGATGTGTAGGGGATGGCGTTTCGTAAACTATTTCTCTAGGAAAATGATCCAAGTTTACGTCAGTCATCTGCGTTTATGCAGTGAGGGAAGAGATCTTGGCGGATATGACGATAGCTCGAGCTACATCAGAAAGGTGCCAAAGCCAAAGCTCCATACTCATCCAATGAGTATGAGCCGAGCAGTCACTTCATCTCACTCAATAGGGTGGATGGCTTGCCAACTCCTAGATGTAAGCTGTGGAATAGCTGTTTGATTAGCGTACTGGCTAGTTGTTCCAGTCGGGTCACGATTTTCTGCTTAAGAGACGCAAAAGAACATCCGTATTTAGGCTGGAAGGAGTGTCTTTGTGCTGTGAAGAGAAGTCCTTAGGAGCGCCATTTAGCCAATGATTATATTTAGATTGGCAGGAAATAATATCATGGCGCAAAACCTCATGCTCTAACAAGACAAACCAACATGGAGGATCATCAAATAAGATAGGGGGACAGAAAGCGATGCGACATTAATAGATGAGCAGCAATTATTGGTATCTGAGTGAGCCATAGAATATCACAAAATAATACTTGCAAAAGAGCAATTCAAAGAAGTAAAGGAACGAGCTCACCAAAAATGATTTTGGCGATGCGGAACCGTGCTCGCAGTCGGGATCACCAATTGTGGATCGGAACTCAGGTAATGGTTTCGATGAGAAGCATTAGGAACCAACACGGATAATAACTATTCAGAAGTGAATACTTAGCCAGGCTCAACACATATTGTAAAGAGGTGCAATGAACTAGGTGCAAATTAGCAAGAGCACAGTGCAAGTTGACGTGCGAATCACAGCAAGTTAGAAGTGAACCAGACAGTAAAACAAATGGACATTCGAAAGATGCCATCAATACTAAAATCGAATGTCAAAAAATACTGAAAGCGGGAGTGTTTCGTGTTCACCACAATTACATGTTTTGAACCTGAAGATAAACTATGTTTGGATATGGTAAAATAAGCCATTTGGACAGCAGTTGCTGAGCTGCGTAACCTTAATACTTCGTCAACCCAACCAGCACAGATCACCCCAGTTTACCTGGGACGGCAGTGTTGTTTCTGGTGTGGACAAAGGTGCGTATGGGTCAGATCAACGAAACAGTTTGGGAATGTGTTCAAATCCATATGACCACTCACTTTTGTCACCATTCCCTTTCTGTCCATTTTTGTACAACGAAAAACCTAAAATGTACGCTAAGTTCATCTATGCAAAAATTTCCTGATGACGTTAAAATAGGGATGTCCAAAATCCGGCACGCGTGCCAATTGCGGCCGCGTTGAAATTTCGCTTGACCGCGGCCTCGTTATAAAAATAATAAATTCAGGCGTGGATAGTTTCCTTACAGACGGCATTATATAGAGTACAAAATCGTTAAATAGTTTACGAGTACAAAATTTAGTGGCATCAAATGCTGGAAAAGTCAAACTCTAGTATACTTTCTACCAAAAATCTAGTATAGTTTATTTTCAATCAACAAGGAAAAGCCCATCCAGTGCTTTTATTACAAAGGTCTTAACTAACTCAAAAATAAAAAGGATCTCAATATCACAGTTTTACCCTTCACATTAAACACTTGCAATAAAAATTTTGCAAAATTTGTTATTTTCGGTTGTTCATAATTTCAGACTAAAAGTGACACGACATATTTTTACCTAACAAAATGTGGCCCTCCTTGCAAAACAGTTTGAACACCCCTACGTTATACAGTCAGGGGAACAGGAGATATATGCTGCTACGTTCGGTCAACCTACTTACTTGATCTGATAATGTTCCCTTAGTTAGTCCAACGTTCATCTGTTGTGTCTTGATAAATTGGCTTCTTAGTAAAGAACACATCCTCTAAATTACGTTGCAAAGATGAATGACAGCTAGACCTGCTTATCTAAATGACACATAAGTAAGTACACCTAATCAAGGGGACAACTGACCAGGCCACTCCTTACAAAACGAATCGTAACAAAGTGGAGGGAGAATAGATTATCTAACGTACGCATTTTGTCTTTCATTGAGCATTAGTCACTTGGAGACAAAACTGAACTACTTCCAATAAACAAGACACGATGCTGCTCATTTACTTGTGGAACACATAAGTTAGCATACATTCGAGCTGGGTAAAATGGAGGAAATAGAGTTATTAACAGACGACGTGTGATAAACCGAACGATGAATGGTGATGGACACTGCGAAGGTGCAGAATGTCCCGACTCTGCCTGGAGCACTGAGACAAGGGTTTCAGGCTAAATATTGGCCAAACTATGCATCAGCTAGGTAATAAAACGTAGTTTATGATGGCTATGAGTTCATTCATGTAAGTGTTTCTATTGTATCTGTCTCAACACTTGGGCGCAACTTGTTGATTCTGGCCAAGGGATCAATGACTTATTGTGATAGGCTGTGGTGAAGTTTGAGCATTGCTACTCACATTTAGTACGCTTTAGAAGGTGATATCTGTTATCCGCCTGGGGCCCATTTTCTGTCATGAGCTACTGTTAGTCCCAGAAGTCTTGTCCCTTTTTACTATGTTACTCGGGGACCGAGGATCACGCCTTCAGGTGAGAGGAGAGCACTGAATTGCCAACTATCCAATAATAGATGTTGAGGCTGGGCTGGTTGGAACAAGGACAGACGTGCAGGATCAAGACATCAGTGCATCAATACCGGCTACTGCGGTATAATTGTGAATTCGCACGTCTGCCTTCGTTCCAATCATCCGGAACCATGTATATATCGATCGGTGAACTTGCTCTGTGGCGTGACGTAGGTTTACTTTAACGATCCGTGCTCATCCAACATTTTCACGATGGATGAGGCTGAAAACTACACCTGTGCATAGATTCAGGCATAAGGCCATCACTCCGTTCGTTCACAACCATATGACCGAATGAGCGACAGTTTGAGAGAGAGACCAACATCTACTATTGGACAGTTGGCACGTTAGTACGCTCTCCTCTCACTCGAAGGCGTGACCCTTGGTTCTCGAGTAACAAAGTAATAAGGGACATGACTTCTGCGGCTAACTGTACTTCATCTGCTCAAAAATGGTTACAGCATCTGTGTTGCAAACCTTTTGCAATTTTCGTCCTTCAGTGCTGGCTTTAATCTTTATCGTTTTCTTGGATGCATTAAGTGGCTTTTGTAATACTACGATATCTCAGGGATAATTCTCATCCTCAATACTTCATTCAGTAGAATACAATCCAAACTCGAGTACTCAATTCCGGGAGCAGATTGACAGTGATTCTTAAGGAAGCTGACGTAAGGAATGTCCAGCCTCTTGCTTTTGCATCTAACTTTGAGACAACTTCGTGAATCAATTTAAGACCACCTGTAAAAATACTGCTAGCATGGTCTGAGGTGACATGCATGCCAAGCTGTAGAAAGGGGCAGATAGGCGATGTTTAATCATACGGGAGGGCCAAGGACAAAGTAATATGCACTACAAAATTCTGGTTTAGTGCTTAATACGCAGGGTGTACTACAACTAACTGATTTTCTTAATGTTCTGTTTCGCATGATCATCGCGATTAGCCGCCGGATCATACTAATAAATTACACTGACAAGTCCATGATATTATGAAACTGAGCGAAAGCGCGAAGCCACAGTAAGTCCAGTAGAGTTCCGAAATCAATAAAATTACATTGAGGCTTTTCATTTGGTTGCTTTCATAGGCACTGAAACAGTTCAGTCATTATAGTTGGGACGCTAGATATCCCAGCATTCAAATATACTCAACGATAATCAGCATATATAATCCTCAAGACGTTTTGAACCAGGTGTTTCACAAATTCACTACAACAAGTGTGGCATGCACGCATACTGCTCATACTATGTAAAATATAAATTCTCGTAAAGTGAAACCGTCGCAGATCTTTTGGTCCAGGTATGTTGTCTGAAATTTCACTTGTTACTTTTCTCACACGCGCAGCCGCTCTGCTCACATCATTGACTTCTGATAGGTCCGAGTTTTCAACCAACCTCGCTCACAATAACCTTGCGTCCTTCAGTAACGCTAGTAGGACATTTTGAATTCTGTTGACTGGACAGCTTATGGTAATTGACGACTCTCGAGGTCCTAATAGAAGTACCACATTTACCTTTCTTCCGGTAGTCGAATTCCATTTGAACGCAAATTTTGTTAACGTTGTCACCTTAACATGTCTGTATACAAAATAGTGCGTTAAATTTCGTCGTACTTCCTATTTCATTTAATGTTTCATCACAGCTTAAGCATATTACTGCATAATATGCTATTGTGAACGCACTCCGCTTAGCTCCACTTTATGTCCGCCTCTTGTAGTGGACAGTTTCTTGAAACCAAGACCACGACTATAAGCTAGGCGAGGAATTCATCAATTAAAGATTTCGCGGACATTGGGAATAGATGGATGAGGAATCCAAAAGTTTGGTTGAGGCGGATGTAAGTTTTCTCGCTTAAGGTTGTAGAAATGGCTAACAGTGGGAGTGGAAACTAATCATATCTCATCTAATATCTTCACTTCTACTTCAGAAATGCTAATATCCTTTGCTAATATCCTTTAGTCATTCAGTGGCTCAAAGCCGAAATTACGGTTCTAGAATACTCGTTGCACCTTTCTACTAACAACAGCAGCCTTAATTAGTTAGCTGTATCTGGAACCTTTGTCCCAGTCGTAAAGATTATCACCATGATTCTAACTACCTTTCAGCCAAATGATAGCAAAAACTATCGAAATGCACTGGCTCATACCTGCCGTGGGGTCCTCGATTATCAACTTACTACATACAGTAGGAGGCCTCTTTAGTAATTTATAATAACACTGCGGGAAAACTACAAATGGTATAGGTGAAAAATGAAACGTGGTGAGAAAAACAAGGTGCGATTTTTCAGTCAGGTTACTCGTCTCGCAACCAGCGCGTCATTAATTCTGGGCCTAATAACAGGTGAAACAGATAGGGCAAGACGGTGTTGCGATATAACGATTCACGAGGAAATTAAGCCTAGTATTTCGACTACGTGGAAACAATAGATGTCGTACTGGCTATAACACACTCTATATAGTGTTAGGGGTTCGTTTAAAATCCTGAATAAAATTGAAATATGCGACAAAATGTTAGCTGACGATAAAACCAACGAGGGATTCTTTTCTTAACCAGAATCCTCTGAACATCAATTTTAGTGAGCAAATAAGAATGTAGAATACTTTTGGAGCACTCCGGGGAAAGTAGAGGGCGACCGTATGGTTAACATAGGCAAATGCATTTATTTAACTACAGAATTAGTACACACGGTAAGGGTAATTTGAGCCTACTAGCGTGAAAAGGTAATCATTCGCCTCTGAAAAGCTTTAACGCTATACGTCAACCAGAATACTTTTTGACAGAAAAGCACCAAGCTATCCTAATGCGGACAAACGATGAGTACTTTGGTCACTCGCGTCAAAATATGAAGGCACTTTAAAAAGAACACAGAAAAAATGAATTTGCCATCACAGCAATTTGGGGTGCCAAGGAGGAGGACCGGGAAATTGATCAAGTCAAGAGTTCATCTGTTCTTCGTTGGCGTTTCGAGTATTCCTCAATTTCTAGGGTTATACACCCTTGCACGAAACCATTAGCATAGTAACATCTGATGAATGTGGTCAGTATAGGTAGATATTTAACGCAAATGAAAAACTTACAAGGGGAAATATAGCTCCTTGCGAAACCCCACATTTGGCTGGGATTGCGGAAGATTTTGTAACGTAGCACTGCGTGAAGGTCATACGTTCTGTAAAATAATCACGCGTTACATTACATATAAGAAAGGTAACGCCATTTTCGAGCAAGCGAAACAGTAGCAGCAATCTGTCATTTCTTTCAAAGGCACTGGTATGCTATAGAAACAGAAGCCGTATGGTCTTGATTTTTGATCCAAAGCACATACAATGAAATGCACATGATATGAAACGGCACCGCGGGTAGGGTGCCCTGGCTTGTAGACAAATTTATTGACACCATCTTTATGACAGCTTGTGGAAATGCTTGTGAAGATAAGACTTGCAAGTGCCTTCAACACTATGGAGATGCAAACTTTTGACCGATACTTCTGTGATTCTTTCTTAAGCACGGATTTCTATTTGTCTGGGACAATACAAGCATTTAAACATCGGTTGAAAGTCTCTCAGAATGACTATAATGTATGCGCGCATACCTTCAGAACAAATAGTTACAAGGTATCAGGACCATTGGCGTTGTTTGCTTCCAGTCGTGTGAGTTCTGCTTAAATGTTGGTGTAGCCAAATAAGATGGAATGATCAGAGATGTGGTAGAACAGCAGAAATAGATGGAAATTTGATGTTGTTTGCCCGAAGACATTGCAATTCACAACATGTTTTGACCTTGATTGATCTCATCAGGTAGAGAAAGCAGGTATAGGACACGAGACCATCGTAATATCGACAACCACCTCTACTCCTTTGGCTACCGGGTCACGACAGGCAACGCTTGGCACAACAGTTAATGACTGATTGGATGGTCTTTTTGAAGTACATGTGCGATTAGTGCGGCGCGGATTTCCAATGATGACCGTGAAGCGCATTGAATAAACCTTGGTCAACTC
>CALYDF020005565.1:0-14231 GCA_944474145.2 Dicrocoelium dendriticum | reverse complement strand
AGAAAAAAGTCGGGGTCACCAGTTATGTAGTGGTCTCGGACCCAAAAAGAAATAAAGATGAATAAATGATGATCAGAAATGACAAGACTCACAGAAGGGTTTCGACGTGGGTTAGAAGTCCAACCACATAACGCTTCCTAGTCCTCTTGCGTCAGCCACTCCGATGGATGACAAACGACGATGGTGAAACCAGTTGAGACGGAGCGAGATCTGTAGATGAATATTGCTCTAGGTTAGAACGCAGTGACCGACAATGCCATAAAATCCGTGGCACAAGAACACAGAGAGTGTAATATATTTCGGATGGCCGGTTCGAGACACGGACGAGAAGTCCCGGCTACAACCGAACGACAGTTGAGAATCAGCGACCGAGTAACTAACACAGTAGCTCGTACGAAACGGCAATCATGCAAAACGACGATGCTTTAATGAGTCGACCACAAGAACGAGCAAGCTGGACCGAGACAGATGTATTCAACAGCGTGGCATGAGAACAGCGTGGTACACGGCAAGCAAGTATATAAACAACGAGTTTACAAGGAACAGGTACTGGGGCTTGGCTTTTGATTCCTTTCATTCATTGTGCATTCGGTCCGCCAAGCCCTGTAAAATAAGCAAAGGAGACATTAGTCATGGCGGTCAATTTAAACAATACATTGCGGTTTCAACTGTACTACAAGAGAACACGTCGATTTGCCCGCGCGGTTCAAAAAGTGTGTTATTTATCAATCAAAACAAGTATACAAGGTTAATGTACAAGAATTAGTTATAATAGGAAAGCAATGTACAATGAAACATAAGTAAATTTACAGGCGCTACAAACTCATTCTAAGCAAATGAATGATGAGCCAGCTAGCGCTTTCCAATTAGATAAGATCTGAATTGCCGCAGGCACTATACTCGCAACCACCTGAAGGCACAGCAAATTTTAATTTTTTTTCCTAGCATTTTGCAAAACCTCAGTAATCTTAATAGAAGACACGCAGTGCGCTTCACAACCCAGGTCGATTATGCCGAAATGGAATACTGCGTTATTAACATATTACACATCGTCCGCCAAGTACATACGAAGGTATTCCCGGCGATTTGTTCAATTTCAATTACTTATGCATGGAACAAATATTTTAAAACCCTCCAGGGCAAATGTCACAACATACGCTCTTTTTGTACTGGCTCCAGGAAGAATAAATGCGGGCTTTCATTTATAAGCCATTTATACCCTCGCGTTACGTCTGTTTCTTTACAAGCTTTGATTGAATGCGTTAGTGCAATTTTAGCAAAATGAGATATTGCAGTTATTGACAACCTTTACATCACCCGCAAACAGTTGTGTGTATTGCGTATAAGTTGCCTTCATGATATCAATGGCTGGTTGGATGCCGCGTCCGGCTTGTTCGTTTTTACGTTTATCCAATTTATCACCCAGGAAATGACATTTAGGTTAGTAGTTTGTTTCGCTCGATCACTGTCCAGGTGCAATATTCGTCCGGTTCGGGTTTAGAGGTTCTTCAGTATTCGTCATCAGACGTGGACCGTAATAGTTCAAAAGACCTGCAGTTGTAAGCAATGAGAGTGTAGGCGACTGTATAACTACCTAGCAAGAGCGAATCATGTGGAACAACGTATCGAGCGTCTGGAAGAGAGCAGACACCGGGAAGTGGCGATATAGCTATGAGCAACCTAATACAGAAGCACGCATTTGCAGTCACAGGCATGACGGCCAGAACACGCGCCGGTCTAGAAGGGGATAAAACAACGCAACGCGTCGCGTTACATTGCTAAGCATTATAACAGGCGCGCTCCTCAGCGCTTGCGACCCTTCTAGCTTATACAGCCAGTTAAAGCATGTTAAAGAGTACAACCGTTGTGGAACTACGATCGTTTGTCCTGATAATTTGATAAGTTGGATCCGACAACACTTGTTCTAACACGAACAGTCCTTCACAGTTTGAATATAGCTTCGCAGAGACGCTCGGTGGCGTTACTATCGCTTTGGGCCAGACCGTAACATTAGGCTCAAAGGGACTCCCGTAAGGCCTTCCAGTCAAAGTAAGCCCACTGGTAACGCTGCGGGGTTCCAGTTGCGCTTATGATATCCATATCCGGAATGTTGACAACAGACTAGACTGTGACCGAACTACGTGCTCCGAAAAGGTTAGATTTTCATGGAGTGACGTAGGTAGTATGTTCCCGAGGGCAAGCACAGTTCACGACGTACCATCATGAGATTGGTGTCTGACTGGTATAAGAGTGGACGGACACTCGATAAGCCAGGTAACAATTAAGCAAAACCACGTCCCGTTCCCGAGGAGTCTCTGTAGAAAGGAAAGCATGTACTAACGTCTTCAGCGTATGGTTCGTGCGTTCAACTAGTCGCTTTCCCTCCGGGTGGTAAGCAGTCGTCCGTGTCCTCTGGATGTCGTGAATGTGACACGTGTCGCTCATGAGTGTGCTCTCGAATTTTGCTCGGCGGTCTGAGCATACCTGATAGCATGTACCCCACCTTGATACCTAATGACTGAAGGAGGCTGCAGCCACCAGCAGTGCGTCTATATTTTGAAAAGGGACTGACTCATATCCTTTGGTAAAGTAGTCAAACATAACAAGAACGTGACGATAGCTTCTAGCCGTCGCTGGCATTGGACCCACTTTGTCGATGCACAATGTCTCGTTCGGAAAACCGGCTGTCATTTGATGCAGGGGACCACGACACGTGTATGATGGGTCTTTATTCCTTTGACATTCAGCGCACGACTTGTAATATATATATATATATATATATAGATGCCACGCCGTAGATGGGACAAGACCGGAGATCGAATTGCAGTCTCCGGCTTATTCTGCCTTGCGTGTCCTACATCCTCGTGGATCATTCGCATGAGCCTGCGTTGCGGACGTTGGCACAACAATTTTTTGCAATATTCTGGTCCGTTTTGAAAATACACGACACCACCTGTCACGAGTAAATAGGGTCATAGAAACCATAGGCAGTTGCTTTCTCAGCTGGCGCCAGCCAGCTCCTAATGTGTTGGTCCGCCTTCCTCCAGGACGAGACGATAATACAAGAGGCTCAGCTACGGGTCCGACGACTGCAACTGAATCCAATCTTTTGGCTCTAAGACGTCCAGGATGCCAGCAGTTACGCAAGCAGCAGTGCAAGGCGAACGTGCTCTGTGATACCCGACAGCCTTTGAGACCAGTCGACGGCATTCCTACGCTTTGTGTCCGGACGGTGCTGACATTCAAATTCGTATACCGTTACTTGCACCTACTAGCGGCGACCTGTCCTTCGGGTTTCGAAAGTTGTGAAACAAGATCAACGATTGGTGTTCCGCAAGCACAATGTACCTGCAGCCGAGCAAATAGTGCGTAAAGTGCTCAATGCAAAACACAGTTGCCAGCATTTCTTTTTTGTGTTGTGCAATATTTGTGCTCTTTTTGCGGGTGCCTTCTGCTCGCATACGCGATAAAGGCTTCCATTCCTTCCGCCGTGCGGTGCAAACGTATAGCTCTAATTCCAGTGACATTGACATCCGTGTCCACAATGAAATTACCCACGGATAGATGCCTGTCACGGAACGTCAAAGCTGGCGCAACGTAACGGCCGTTCGATGTGTCTCAAACACTACGCTACCCCAAATGAAAGCTTGATCAGTCTACAGAAAGCCGTTCAATGGACTAGCGGTAATCGCAAACCGTCGGACGAAACGCCGATGGTAAGAGGTAAGAATGAGGAAGATAGGCACTTTGTCAGCACTTTTCAGCACCGGTTATGAGCGGACACCTTCGGCCTACGCTGGATCGCTGAGCGCTCCTCCAGACATGATGTAACTTAAATAGACAAAATCATCCTTTAGGAATTGACACTTCGAGGGCTCATGTTTCAACCTTTGCTGTCATAAATGTTCCAATACGGCTATGAGGCTCTGATTGTGTGCTTCAGCAGTCATGCCGTGCACGATGACGTCGCCTTGGTAAGGTAGACATTGTTACCTATCAATTCTGCCAAAACTGTTTGCATTTGGTGCTAGAAGGCGGCGGGCGCGTTGGTTACTCCAAATGGCATGGTTTGGAATTCGTAAATTTCGGACGAAAAAATATACCCAGACTTACACCTGTCGTACGGGCGTACCTTGGTCTGTCACTAACCGGACGGCAGGTCCAAATTAGTAAACAAAAGTAATCCACTCCGGGCATCTACTATGTCATCCACTTTCGACCAAATCCATTTGCCCTCCTAAAATTAGCTGTTGGACTCAATGTCGTTTCGGCGACTAATCCCGTCTCGTCTGTTTGGTCTCCTGCTTTCCAACTCCCCTCAGACTCCTGTGACATTACTAGCCATCGTTCAGATGATTGAGCGCCGTTCGTATCCAATCATTCTTCAATCGGACGATTGAGTCTCTGTCATCCGTAACTCAGCCTCAGCTGATCAGCCAAATTCTATGGGACTGCTACCAGGCTACCGGGATGTTAGCGGTCTAGGCTCCGTCGATCCAAAGCACTTCCTCCCTCACCTTGATATCCTGCCGAACTTGTTCGCCCTATGTTGATATAACCACTTTTATCTCTAACCAGTCCGCTCCTACTGACTCCACTTACCTTCCCAAATGAACCATAGGACTCAATCACAATGCGCCGACCAAGTCCAACCTTGGCAGATCGGTCCTCTTCTCTCCTACTTCTGCGACGCTGCCTGCTATGCTCGGAAGACTGAATGCTCTTTCACCATTACCTCTAGAGCCTCGTTAACTGTCGCGTTTCATATCCGTAAACGTAAACTCTCAACTCTGTCCTCTCCTTATCGCGGCCTGTCTTTATTTCTTCTTCATCCGCATAGCCAGCTCTCAGAGCTCTGCCCTATTATCTTCTTTGACTGCTTCCTAACTAGCGAAATGTAGTTTTAGGCTCTGTATCACCATCACACAACTTCTCTCACATTGCGAGCCTGCCTGACTTGCATACCTTATATTCATGTAGCCTCTTGCATCCCAACCCATCCGTCTCCGCTGACTCTTTATTTACCTTCCCACCTCAACTGTACTACTTACTCTAAGTGTGCCGACTAATCCAGTCTCGTCTGATCGGTCCCCTGCTCTCCGAATTCATTCAGACTGCTGTGACGTTACCAGCATTGAATGAGAAGTGCGAACGCTCTGTCCCCATTCCCTCTCGAGCCCCATGGACTTTTCCACACCTTATAAGTAAACCTCTCCCTATCCGGACCGTCTCCTTATGACGTTCTCTACTTTCAATCCTTCTCTAATCGGACTGCCAACTCTCAGTGCCCTGTAATAACCTAGTCTCATCTGACCGGTCTGCTTCTTTGACCCTTTCCAGACCAGCAACATTTAAACGGTCTAGACTCTGTAGACTCAAGCTATATCGCACTTACGTTGACAGCCTGCTAGACTTGTTCACCCTCTATTTATATAGTCACCTCCACCTCTCGACCCACTCCATTTGCCCTCCTAAAATTAGCTGTTGGACTCAATGTCGTTTCGCCGACTAATCCTGTCTCGTCTGTTTGGTCTCCTGCTTTCCAACTCCTCTCAGACTCCTGTGACATTACTAGCCATCGTTCAGATGACTGAGCGCCGTTCGTATCCAATCATTCTTCAATCGGACGATTGAGTCTCTGTCATCCGTAACTCAGCCTCAGCTGATCAGCCAAATTCTATGGGACTGCTACCAGGCTACCGGGATGTTAGCGGTCTAGGCTCCGTCGATCCAAAGCACTTCCTCCCTCACCTTGATATCCTGCTGAACTTGTTCGCCCTATGTTGATATAACCACTTTTATCTCTAACCAGTCCGCTCCTACTGACTCCACTTACCTTCCCAAATGAACCATAGGACTCAATCACAATGCGCCGACCAAGTCCAACCTTGGCAGATCGGTCCTCTTCTCTCCTACTTCTGCGACGCTGCCTGCTATGCTCGGAAGCCTGAATGCTCTGTCACCATTACCTCTAGAGCCTCGTTAACTGTCGCATTTCATATCCGTAAACGTAAACTCTCAACTCTGTCCTCTCCTTATCGCGGCCTGTCTTTATTTCTTCTTCATCCGCATAGCGAGCTCTCAGAGCCCTGCCCTATTATCCTCTTTGACTGCTTCCTAACTAGCGAAATGTAGTTTTAGGCTCTGTATCACCATCACACAACTTCTCTCACATTGCGAGCCTGCCTGACTTGCATACCTTATATTCATGTAGCCTCTTGCATCCCAACCCATCCGTCTCCGCTGACTCTTTATTTACCTTCCCACCTCAACTGTACTACTTACTCTAAGTGTGCCGACTAATCCAGTCTCGTCTGATCGGTCCCCTGCTCTCCGAATTCATTCAGACTGCTGTGACGTTACCGGCATTGAATGAGAAGTGCGAACGCTCTGTCCCCATTACCTCTCGAGCCCCATGGACTTTTCCACACCTTATAAGTAAACCTCTCCCTATCCGGACCGTCTCCTTATGACGTTCTCTACTTTCAAACCTTCTCTAATCGGACTGCCAACTCTCAGTGCCCTGTAATAACCTAGTCTCATCTGACCGGTCTGCTTCTTTGACCCTTTCCAGACCAGCAACATTTAAACGGTCTAGACTCTGTAGACTCAAGCTATATCGCACTTACGTTGACAGCCTGCTAGACTTGTTCACCCTCTATTTATATAGTCACCTCCACCTCTCGACCCACTCCATTTGCCCTCCTTAAATTAGCTGTTGGACTCAATGTCGTTTCGCCGACTAATCCTGTCTCGTCTGTTTGGTCTCCTGCTTTCCAACTCCTCTCAGACTCCTGTGACATTACTAGCCATCGTTCAGATGACTGAGCGCCGTTCGTATCCAATCATTCTTCAATCGGACGATTGAGTCTCTGTCATCCGTAACTCAGCCTCAGCTGATCAGCCAAATTCTATGGGACTGCTACCAGGCTACCGGGATGTTAGCGGTCTAGGCTCCGTCGATCCAAAGCACTTCCTCCCTCACCTTGATATCCTGCTGAACTTGTTCGCCCTATGTTGATATAACCACTTCTATCTCTGACCAGTCCGATCCTACTGACTCCACTTACCTTCCCAAATGAACCATAGGACTCAATCACAATGCGCCGACCAAGTCCAACCTCGGCAGCTCGGTCTTCTTCTCTCCTACTTCTGCGACGCTGCCTGCTATGCTCGGAAGACTGAACGCTCCGTCCCCATTACCTCGCGAGCCCCGTGGACTTTTCCACACCTTATAAGTTAACCTCTCTCTATCCGGACCGTCTCCTCTCCTTATGGCCCCTGTACTATCATTTCTTCTCTAATCGGACTGCCAACTCTTAGTGCCTTGTAATAACCTAGTCTCATCTGACCGGTATGCTCCTTTGACCTTTTCCAGACTAGCAAGATATACCGATCTAATCTCTCTAGACTCACAACTATGTCTTGCTTACATTGACAGCCCGCTAGACTTGTTTACCCTTGATTAATATAGGCACTTCCATCAGTAACCTGTACCCTCAAATCTTCAATCGGATGACCGACGCTTAGTGCCATGCCCTTCTTTGTCATTATCTGATCAGTGAAATTCTCTGGGACTATTACGAGGCCTCCGGATGTGTCGACTTCTCGAGTCTCGTCTGTTCGGTCTCCGGCTCTCAGAGTTCTCTCAGATTACCGGGATATTACCGATGCTATTTCAGCACTGAACGTTTCATACTTCGCACGAGAGCGTCCCTGGCTCACCACACTTTAGTAGTAAACCTTTTTCATCCTGACTATCGTCTCTTAATTGCTCTCATGAGTTACTCTTCGCACTGCCGTCCGCATTCTTCCGCTCATAGCTGATTCCTTAAATTTCCTTTTCTTCTTGGAACGTTGCTTTACCTATGTTGCTCCCGCATTCGGTCTCAACCATGTTGTCCTTAGTTTCACCTAAGATGCCGCTCGCATTCGGTCTGCTGTCATCATAATCGGTTTACCTGTTACTCTCCAAGAATCATATTAATCGCTTAACGTTGTCAACACGCTTTGTTATACCCTTCTTTCTACCTAGTAGTTGTAGTCTGAGGCACACCAGCGACGTGATGTAAAGAACGCGCTTGCAAATCATGTATACTAAACAAAATTACATAAATTTTAATGTATCATAGGCACCGTTGCGCGCCACCAGTCTGTGTTTGTGCTTCTTGCTTCGTTGCTGACTTTCTGTTTGGCTGCCTCTTGTCCGTTGCCCGTTTTCTCCCGAGATTTCCACAGATACATCCGCCAAAACAAGAAGGTTTATCCACTGGGAATAGTCGACCCACTTTCAATAGCCAGCTGGTTTACATGCTTGTTCTTTTCTCCGGGAGATGAAGAACCCACACATCGTTCCAAATGGAGCTCTTTCCGCCATTCTGGAGAAGCTACCACCACGGGGTCTAAACAAATGGGTTTAGCTCGCCTCGTACTCACAGTAGAACAATTTACTCACCTGGAATAATGTAGTTACATGGATCCACTGTTCCACAACCGGAGACTGACAATTCTGGCGTGATTACCTTCACTGCCTCAAACATTCCGATTCTCCAGTCACCTGGAGCTTTTCTGATGTCATTTCACGGACAGCACTGCGCGCGCATAAGCGGCTTTTCCGATGATCTTTCCTGGAGTTCTCACTTGGTTATGGAAACAATTACACTTACATTTGAAGGAAATACTTGTCCACTTCGCGGAGAATAGCATTTATTCCTGTTTTGGACATATTCAGACACAAGAAACAACTGCACTCACCGTCCCTATGACAAGTCCAGCATGGATAGCTGGACACGGGTTGCGAGCCGGACAATATAATAGAAAAAGCCGGCCTCTATTAACAATATGTTTACTCACCCGCATCATTATCATTCGACTCTGCGACTGTTTTACATCATTGACTGGCTTCAACGACTATTGCCGGTTCAGTACTAAGCCATTTGACCAACCAACGAAAAATTTTGGCTGTCAACCGACTGCGAATAATAGAGTGCAAAATCGGTCTATACGATGCATAGCCGACTAGCACTACAGTTCAACGGAAGCTACGACAGTGTTCCAGGACGTGGTGGGTTTTCGCCTGGCAAGCGTTCTCCCTATAAAAAGCCACAAATGTCCGCTTAACAACACTGCAACGTGGCGGATGTGACTCGCCACAAAATAAAGTCACAGCTATACATTTCACACTGACGCAGTCCTCAGCCTCCAACATCGAACCTGTGCAACTGATTTTACTATGAAGAATGCTTTAGTGGAGTACCGATCATCCCGGCTTCGTAATGGTCATCGATTGCACTAAACCTTGTTCGGGCTCCTGTGCTGATGGATCACTACATGGCAAATTTACCCCCCACTTGTATCTTGACGCAACAGTTTTTGCGCGCCACGGCGCCATTATGATCCTTGGTCTGACTATTACCTGACAATATGCTCGCTCTTATGGACTACATCTTTTCGTTTATTCCTTTCATTGTAACGAAATGTTTTAATATTCCAAAGAAGCTATGCTTGTATGCATATTTGATCATGCCTTTTAGAGGTGTGTCTCGTTTTACAGAGAATATACTATTTATTTATTTATTTAGTCCCTTCGAGTGACCGTATTTAGTTTCCGCTAATATACGCAAAGCCGAAGCTCGCCTATTTACGTTTTAATAAAGACAATGGGCGATGCCCAAGACGATTTTGACGGTCGGATCAAGTTGCCCTGCAAATACCTTCAATCATGCGTTTAATTCTTCCTGGAATTTTAGAGGTAACCGTCTAGCTTGTTGTCGAGTCGGCGGAGCATTGCCAATAGCGAAACGGTATTGTAAAATGTCGCACCATCCTAGATTGACCTCTGACCAAGCAAACGCGTTGGTATTTTACTAAAATATCTGATTCACTGCAGTTAAACGTCGGTAACTCTGCATAGATGTTTCGAGTGAATTGTTTGACGGACGTCTCTGGAAAAGTGCAAACCATACTTGGACTGTTGATCGAAACGAATGGCAAAAGTTCCTTTTGTATTTCTGAAAGTTTGGTAGCTAATTTGATGTTAGCATCAAAACAGAAGAGAAAATCGCCTCTTAACAATATTATCTAAAGGAGGTCATTAACAATAAACTAACGAGATGCAGCGGATTGTCCTCCTAAATTTATTGTGAAAGTCGTTTATCCAAACTGATTGCTGGTGGTCTGGATGGCTGCCACAACTTTCCCCGAAGCGTCTAGGAAGACGTTCGCCTCGGCTAGGACGATACGTTTTCAAACGTTGGAGCTTGTAGCTCTCGTATCAGCCAGCAGCTTGACACGATTATTCCGCAAAAACCTTAACACCACGGACTAACTGCACTACACGCGCTAGACACAGCTGATACAGTTAACGCATACTTTCGGGATCCAGTCCGTTGGTTGTGCTCAAGAAGGTTTGCAGCCCCCTCGAGGTACCTGCGTCGCCAGGCGTATGCCGACGCTCCAAAGCTTCCACATTAAGGTCAGGTTTGGCGTGGCTGCGTAGGTTAATGAGCAGTCGAACGCCTGTAGACGGCTCTCCTAGGTCTTTGAGTGCTTTTCCAATGGTCGGATTCCGGATGTACGTTTTGCTGGTGGTGTGACTGTGGGGCCTATTCCCGTTTCTGTTAGTACTCCCGAGCCAATTTTTCGTGTATTTGCTGTCCGTGAGCTGCCACGCGCAGTGCTGCTAACACTTAGGCTCGCGGTTACTCCGGTTATTCACGCCGAACATAAGCGTCTGTCGTCCCTTGCGGAGCCTGAGTGAGGACCTCCAACGCATTGCCTGTTCAGCAGCAAATGGGGTATGCAGCCGCGGCTTGTTTGCGCAATGCCACCACGAATATAGAAATTTGTTCTTTCACCTGCTGCATTCGTTGGTGAAACGGTCGTCTACACTACCACACATGCAGCGAAATCAGTAGGACTGTCTTAACCAAGAGGAAAGTATTTTTATCGACAGCATCAACAATACCTTCTGTTGTGACAGCACTATACGCCTCGGGGTCTAGTAGATTAAGCAGTTGGTGCATTTTCCTGGTCCGGAAACCGGCTCATGTACCAGCGCGCTTATCGCTCTCAATAGTCATAAGCGGCCCTGGGGCCGTACTGCTCCGGCATAGTTTGTATTCGGAACAACGATAGTACGTATTTGCGTGGATAGCATAAAATGTAAGCCAGGCGTGACTGGTTGAGACCTCCCGCTCGCTGTTAGACGGCAGGCTGATTCTGCAGATTGCCACCCTTAACAATCTTCGATCAGTTTGTGCCCGAAGTTTTCTGTGCGTGCGCATACCGCTTCCGCCGGAAGAGCGGATAAATATTTAATATCCGTCCACTTAAAGGTACCAGGTTCCTCCGTATTTAGTACCAGATGTAGGCCGCAATAGGACAAATGATCTGCAATGGAAAGCAAAGAGAGTGAGTAGGCGGCTGTATAACTACCTAGTAAGAAATAATCATGACGGACAACGTTTCAAGCGCCTGGTGGCAAGCGTACATCAAAAGGTGGTGGAATGGATGCAAGCAACCGGACACAGAAGCAAGCGCTCACAGTTAGGGATGCGATGGCCGGAATACGAGTTGGTCCAGATGTTGGTTAAAACAACATGGCTCGTCGCGTTTCACAAGCTCACCCGTTGATACCATGGAGGTGAGATACATTGTGTGTCAAGCAACTGCTAGGAGAATTGTTTTCTCTCCGCAATTTTATCTGCGTAACGTTAAACTATGCCTATTCTGCTTAACATTTTGTTAGCAATCGCTTTATCTTGTTCTTTTCTTCTTTGCTTAAAGTAATGCTCCTATTATTTCGACACTAATATCGATAGCTTGGCTTGATTGCTTTGGCCACCTGCTGAAAGCAAAAAGAAGACGCGCCTCCCTGTACTGGATCCCTGTTGAAAAGTGAATACGCACGATGGCTACCTACTACAAACGGGCACTCGCTTTGGTGGCCTGTCTTTTGCCTGGTTGAAATGTCCTAGTTAGTGAATGGCTGAAAACTGGTATGTGCAAAAGCAAAAATATTATGCATAAGTATAGCACTCTTTTACATGTTGAGTTGTCTCTCTAGATCAGCTTCTTGCATTCTCGTACCTCCTTATTTTTTACATGCTGCGGTTGTCTCGGTGGTTACCAGGACTAAAAAAATCATTCGTTATGTGAATAGTGCGGATATACGGAACCGTTCAAATATTACGTTAACAAAACCATTTGAAAGCCAAGTAATTGCAAGCAATTGTTAATGGGAGAATTCAAAGTCATTCCTAGGTTGAATGATGTATGGCTTGCTGAACAATCGCCCCGCGATGTCTACTGTTTTTTCGGATGTATCATATTGTAGCAAAATTGCGACAACTGGGTTAATTATGTGGTAAGTTTTCGCCTGGGAGTGTGAACCCTGATAAAGTCCGATCATGTCTGATAAACGACTCTGCAACTTGACGCCCGTGACTTGGGACGACCTAACGTCAATGTCCCTTGCTTATCCAAATAAGTATACGCATGCTACATACGCCAAACTTCCTTTTTACACTAGTGACATGATCAAACACAGACAACAATGCAGCCGCACTGTTACACACTGTAGTAACGTAGCTACACGCAACCACGCTCACTTGAATATATACATTAAGAGACCCTACGACTGGCAAACTTGTGACGGTTTTGTACGGTTCTTCTCCAACTGTGGTCATACATCTACAGCCGTGCCACGCGTTGCGCAGTAAAATCACTTTATTTATTTGGTAACAAGTAAACCGTACACATGCTGTGCATTCAGGAAAAGGTAAGCTAACGGTGAAGTATGTCCCCGTAATTTCTATGCACACGCATTAAATAGCGCGTTAGAGGCGACAGATAATCGACCCACATATTATGCACCGGCCTTTACGGTTGCAAAAATGTTGTACTTGTGTTGTGCTCGCAAACCATTGGTCCCGAGAATAACGACGATGCGAAAGCGGTGAACTTCACTTTAAAAGAGTGGCCGCGTACGCGCTTCCTGGAGGACAGAAAATATTGCGTGGCTAAAAACTACTATGGGCGACAGTAGGCGTGATACAATCGTGAAGCTATTTTGCAAAGTTTTGCGCTGTCGCCAAAATGTAAAGTGCAATTTAAGTGCCAAAGCACCGAAGCGTGCTTTCCGTCACGTGTAAAGTTGCAAAATGCTTATCCACATGTACCTATATGGTGCACCAAAAATACCAATTGGCTAATGTGCTGGTAAAGTGCCTGTCGCACATTATTTCGTAAAACCAACTAAATGCATTTCAATACTGGTGTGATACGTAGGTGGCATTGTTATACCCGCAGATTTATATTAATATAGTATGCGTTTACTGGACGACTAGTCGAATGACAGCCAAGCTAATGCTGTTAAAACCTTTTCTGGCGTGCAGAAGTCTGTAGCCGCTTTTAGCGACACCGTCTCCAACAATGTCGCTGATACTCCATAAGTAGTGTAGGGAACGTTAACGTTTCCCTTCACTGGATGTTTGCCCTAGCTTGTTTCACAATGGGTGGCATTCTGTTTTTGTTCGTAATTTTTAAACATTATTTCAGGACGTAGTGGGTTTTCGAACGGCAAACGCTCCTCTTATAAAATGCCACATATAGCGTTTAACTGCACTGTGACGTGGTGGAGGTGATACGCCACTAAACGTCTCACCGCCTTTGGACAATGAAGAAGCTCCTGCCCTCTCCACAGACGGCAGTGATCCGGTGTATGCGTTCCTGTAATCATTGTACACACTGGCGCCCCTAACAAATAATCGCACGTACATCGTTACATTAACGACTTCCTAAAAAGTGGCCATGTGCACGCATGTTTACCATACCCAAAGATTATACATACAGTGTGCATATGCTTTAATGTAAGTTAATTGTCAAGTACTCATCTCCATTTTTTGAATGACTTCTGTAGCGCCCCAAAAGATAACTCTTATCTTTCATGTACAATTTACTTGTTGACCGATTGTACATTATTCCTTCTTGTTTTAATCGTCCTTACAACCGGCTACACACAACTGCCTTGTAAGTTCCCACGCTTACGTGTACGCTCTCGCCTCGCTTCATCCATCGGCTTCTTATCGTAGCCCATCGAATACCATCCGCTGTATCCGACTCCCATTGCCTTCTGATATCCGCGCCTAATTTCGTCCACCGTCTAAGACTAGTATTAACTAGTCCTACAGATTTGTGACCCCCGATTCGCACGCGCAAATTCATTTTTT
>CALYDF020005564.1:0-14235 GCA_944474145.2 Dicrocoelium dendriticum | reverse complement strand
GATGTGTTCCTCTAGATTTCAAGTGATTCATAGGGACATCCGACATCTAGTGACTGGTGCGATGACCACTGATGCTGTCGCAAAACCAGGTCCCCGATTCGTTAATGGCAGCTGCGATATTATTCCTGTGAAGCTCGACATCTTTAGGGGAATGCCTGGTGTTTAGGACATCATGCTAGTTTGCTTGACTAATGCTTGATATGACTTATCGGTTGCCAGTTAATGAGAATGTTTGATATGAGTCCCGGTGAAGTTCATGGAAAATCAACAAACCACGTCATAATCAACTAACGCACATGTTCCAGGAAGAGCGGCAATCTAGGATGGAACCGGGTCCCCGGAAGCATGAGAGTGTGATAACTGTTGGCCAGCTATCAGTGGACACCAAATGGCAAATTGTGGGTTACTATACTTGATGGCCGCGATGTTAACAGCCGATGTTCGGTGTACAACTGTCTGTGAGTCCGGATCTGTTCCTAATTCTACCACCGAGATGACCTACTGCGAAATTCGGATGTATGTTATTGTAGCCCACCTTCGATGAAGTAGCATAAATTATGCAATATCAACCTCAACGTGAGGCACAAATACATAGTTGGCGCCATCCGGTTCCGGATTTGTCCGTCAGTGCAGCCTCCATGGGACAAACACAGGACGCCTACGTCTTCAGAGGGATTATAGATGACTTGCGGTACACCATCCACAGCTCCATCCAGTGTCAACCCGAGAGAATGAGATCAGGAGGCATGTGGATGGGAGCCACGTTTTATCAGCCGAGCCGGTCCCCAAGCACAGCAGTAGCATTCCTGTCTATCTAGATTTGGATTTATGCTTACCAGATATGCACAAGGCGGTGGTTAGAACGTTGCCCGCTCCACAGTGGATGCATGGAACCATTCTTTGAGCGTAGCACAGTCACGAGTACCGTGTACCCCGTCCCTGCAGCAATGATTCACAGTCTCTTGGAGCCAATATGATCGGGGTAATGGGTGTTAGTCAGATAGGCACGTTGTCAACATTCACCTCAAGTGCAGCAACACCGGGGAAATCAGCCAACCGCCAACGCTTGAAATGCAAGCATATCAATATGCATACGTACCGATCCGCTTCATTGATAATGTAACACACATGCCACATCGACCACCTTATTGACCTGGGTTAGTAAATGCAATTGAATCGGAGACTGCCTACTGATGAAGCGTTGCGCTTGTGATGATTATCAATACAGCGAACTTGTCTTCTCTTAGATGTTGACCCCACGTGGCCACGCTGGTGGGTTGCGAAGCCGGCTTGACTCAGACACTCATTACCGCATCTACTACAGCACCATACGCTCGACTTCGATCAGATAAACTCCATCGTTGCCTGTCGCTTCCGTAGTTGGCGTTTCTCTGATAAGCGAACGACTTAAGCATTTAAATCACAGCTGCTGTATCCATGTTGTTAGGAGGGGCACCTAACGAACAGGACAAAGTCCATCAATTTTCCAGCAATCGAGCAAGGTAATCGCATTGGTTAATCAATCGAATGTTCTGGCAAATTCTAATTATATTGTTAGTAAGTAAAGAAGAACAAATGTTAGCGAACAAGCTCGTTTTCATTGGTTCCTCATCAGGCTAATACACCACAAATGAATGACATGAACGTAAACATCAGGAAGATCGCTACGAACAAATAAATATCGGTACTTTGCCCTCTGTAATCACCTCGTGTCTGGCGGCCATTACACCGTGTTTACGACCTGGCTTTTGGATCGGCCAATTGGGGGCGGGCAGGTATTTCAGCGAACAGCCAATCGGAGCGACCGGGGCGACCTTGATAGCCATAATGTATGTGCTTGGCAATCCGAATAGGTTAAAAGAGCTGTTGATAAATTCGATAGCCTCCGGCTTACGTTCACTGGTAAGTTAGACCGAGCTGAGGCAAATGCGTCTAACATTTTCCCCAGGTTATTAAACCCGACAGAGCTTGGAAGTCACATGTTCACTGGTATCCAGTCTAAAATAGCTGGCTGTGAGCACCTTCTGAAAACGACTCTAGCACTTGGAATACAGTACGTTATTGACCCGGCATCACTAGGGGTAAAGTCATTCATCATCATCAACAGCAGTACATCAGGCATTTGAACTGATGCTTCGCTGCCATACAACCATGATGACCTATGAAATAAAGAATAAGAAGATGGAGAGAAGGGGGCTTACCTGAAAACCTTAATGCCATAAGCAAACATTCAGAGTCAAGGCGCCCACACCTTGTGTAGACAACATACCGTCACAAACAGCTGGCTATCGTGCAATGATAAGGCGCGTTCGGCGAGACAGTTTCCTTGCGTTCATTGCCGCGCGTCATAATCAGCCATTAACCCGCAGATAACTCAGCACCAAACGCACTTTAAACAAGCAAGCCGACTAAGAGACGGCAGCAGACGCGCCACTGGTGTCTACTGCGAGCCATGTCCTGTAAAGTCTCGAGCCAAGCACAAGGCGAGACACTTGGACTTCAGCCCGGAAGGCGAGACGAACCAACAGCACCCAGTTTGGTCGTCAGTGACTTCATTTTCTGCTGCCAAGTCAACTTCTGTCTACCTCGAGCCTTGCACCACTCTACACCTGGTAGACTGAGCAAGGCCCTTCTAGGTAAGCGGTGACCAGGCATACGTAGCACATGCCCGAGCCAACGCAACGTATTCAGTGTTATCTGTTGTTCTATGGAGCTAGCATGACTATCACCAGCTAGTACTCGCCTAGGCACACTAGCAATGCTTCGCAAACAACGATGATCAAAGACTTGAAGGCGCCTCAGATCTTCAGACCGAAGGGGCCAAGTCTCACTACCATAGAGCAGAACGGCCTTCACTGTGGCCTTGTACACCCGGCATTACAGAAGGAGGGAAACTCCCTTCTGTCGCTAAAGATGCAGAAGGTTCAAGAAGGTAGATCTGGCTTTTGCAATGCATGAGCTGACGTCAGTTTCTATGCGCCCATCATTGCTAATGCAACTGCCAAGATAAGTGAAATGATCAAATACCTCGAGCAAGCGTCAAGGGGTCATCAAGTGGATGGTGGTCCTGCAGCAACACTTTGCAATTTGAAGGTGCGAAGTGCATACCAAATAATGGGACCACTCCGGACAGGCTATTCAGGGTTGATTGTGCCGCCTCAACATCGTCGAAAAGCAAGACGATATCGTCCGCATAATCTAGATCAACTAACCTTTCACCAGGCAGCGCATCAACGCCTACATCGTGAGGTTCCGCAAGGGAACTATCCATGATAGAATCCACGACGAAATTGAACAAAAACGGGGAAATCGGACAACCCTGACGAACGCCACTTGTGGTCGGAAAGCTATCCGATAGGACACCGTAGACCCTGACGCGGCCTGTAGTGCTCGAGTATAGAGCACGGAAGATGTTCACATATTTTGTTGGAACACTCTTCCCCGCAAGTATTTCGAACAGAATCGATCGATTGTCTGAATCGAACCACTCTTGAAATCGAGGAATACAGCTATTATCGGTCTGCGGTATGTGTGGTGCTGCTCTAGTACCTGCCGCAAAGTGAGTATATGGTTTATACAGCCAAGTCCTGGGCGGAAACCAGCCTGCTCTTCCCTAACCCGAGATTTCCGTTCCGCAATGAGTCGACGAACGATAACCGAGGCCAATAATTTTGTCACAACTGGCGTTAGGCTAATACCCCTGTGACTAGAACAGTCTGTGCGAATGCCCTTCTTGTATATTGCCACTATAATCGATTCGCTCCAATTAGCCGGGACACTGTCTTGCTTCCAGATACGTTCGAATAAGGTCGTCAGTGCTTTGCAGAGGACCTCACCTCCATTCTTAAATAGTGTAGGTGGGAAAGAATCCGGGTCAGCGGCACGAAAACGATTGAGGGCTGTGATCGCGTTTCGCACCTCAGCCTCGGACGGAGGCTCTAAACTAACCGTCCATGGCTCACCCTGCATCACCTGAGTAGGAGGAGGTCCGGGAGTAGGTGGCCAGCTGAACTTATCTTGAAAATGTTCCGCACAACCAGCCATACGGCGCTCCTTACTGTGTATCAGCGTACACGCGCTGTCTATGATTGTCTCACTGACGCCTGGTTTTCTGGGACCAGTGGTGCGGATTAGCTGGAAGAGCTTGCGGTAATTGCCTACTGCTCCTGCTTCCTCCATTTCTTGAGCCCGACTGGTCCATCAGTCTTCCTTGTCAGCAAGTAGGCTCTGCTTTAGTTCACGCCTAATAGCGCGTCTGGTCACATTGTGTTCAGAGCCAGCCAGGAGATGCCTTCTAGATTCCAACAGGTTCACCGACCTCTCGGATATCCAGTGACTGGTGC
This sequence comes from Dicrocoelium dendriticum, assembly GCA_944474145.2. Taxonomy (NCBI): domain Eukaryota; kingdom Metazoa; phylum Platyhelminthes; class Trematoda; order Plagiorchiida; family Dicrocoeliidae; genus Dicrocoelium; species Dicrocoelium dendriticum. The sequence goes on along the minus strand of CALYDF020005564.1, from coordinate 9,892 downwards.
GGTGACGATGGATAGTGCCACAAGCACATGCTCCTGCGTCGTGCATGGCGGCCGAGATCCTATTCTACTGAAGCTCAGTGTCATTAGGACAAGACAGCGGAAGTTCCGTATGCAGTGCGTCTTGATAGGCTTGCCTGACCGAGGAGTGCGACGATTTTTCCGTTGCCAATCGTAGGGGACGCTTGATGCGCCTCCCGGTAAAGTTCATGGAAAAACGACAGCGTACCAGGGCATGATCAGAGTCGATACAGGTACTCCAGTACGAGCGGCAATCCAGGATGGAACCACGCCATCTGTAAATTATGCCTATGTGGTCAATTTGGGTCCATCGCTGCCCAGCTACAGGAGGACGCCAAGTGGCACTTCGGCGCTCCCTGTGTCTAAAAGCAGTGCTACTAAGAAACAACTGGTGCTCCGCACACAGTTGCAGCAGACGCTCACCGTTGTCAGTCCGTTCGGCGTTAAGTCCATACTTACCACCCAGCTGAGCTTCTGAAGAGCTCAGACGCCCTACTTGTGCGTTCATATCCCCTGCAAGTACTATAATATCTGAACTAGTAGCACTGCGTACTACCGCGTTCAGTTCGTCATAGAATGTGTCCTTGACAGCGTTAGAACTGCAGTCAGTGGGAGCATAAACGGAAATCACAAACAAACAGCGTTTTGTAATACTTCGTGAATCCACCTTAGCTGATGTCGTCAAACGGGCTGCACATGGACGGCTGTTCACAGCAATCCAATCAACCAACGATGGCTCAGTCTTGGAGCTTAGAATGATACCTACACCAGCTTGACCCGTGAGTGCTGCATCGGCGTCTCCGGATGCGTGCAACCAATAACGAGAGGATAAGCCAGGTGCAGTTAATTAAACGACCCCATTAGTGTCATTGATCCTAGTTTCGGACACACAACACACATCAATACCCAGTGTGTCCAATGTGTGTGAGAGTACAGCCTGTTGCCCTGTTTGTCTTAGAGTGCGAACGTCGAATGTCGCCATGGAAACGGGATAGCGTGAACTTATAAGGGACTTTTGCTGCTAGGTGCTGTGGGATAGTGGCTGCAGATGGTTCTACTCCAGTGGCACTTTGGTTGCTGTCAATTACGCTGGGAATTATAGAAGGAAGGTTAGTAATGGGGGTCGGGATGGGAGTAAGAGAAAACGGTGGAAAATGAAGAAGGGAGGCGCCAGCAGTATCATGTTTTCGCTTATCCGCTCTGCTGTATGCAGCAGATAAGGCGACCCTTGATAATCTGCGTGACGGCCGATGCAGGATGAAGTTTATGTTTGAAGAAAATGTCATGGTTGTATGTGGGCTGAGATACTGCCAGGGTGCCCAGACCTAGACAGGAGGACGATTAGGGTCCTCATCCAAAGCCTTTGGCTCAAAAGCCTGTCCGCAAGACAGCGGGGAGGTGGCAATTATTAGTTTTACAGAAATGGATGCCATTCCATTTCAAACCCCCAACCTGGAGGACCAGGAGACTGAGTTTGTCTGACCTCTCACCATTGACCAACCTGGTAGGAGTAGCTCTCAAGGTGCCCGGAGGCATCACCCAGTATAGCTCACTGGGTCAATGAGGCCCGCAAACCGTCGCACCACGTTAAGGTCCAGTCTCGTTGCGACGGGGTAAAGTCACTAGGATCCTGTTTATTATCCTGGATGCATTGCGACACTGTCTGCATGCATGTTTTGGCCTTAATGAGCACATTAACTCCGGTGTAGTACAAACTCATATCGGGTGTCTCTTGCTGACCGACTTGACATGGTGATGGGACGTCTAAAGACGTAATGTGGAATGGCACCCTTAGTTTGAAAGGTAACCCTACTCTCTTTCTAGCGTCTCTAACGAAGTCAGTTGTGTTCTCTCTTACTATTTGACACTATGAAAATTTCCGAACTGAAAGAAAATAGGAGAGGCAAATGGTTGTTGGCGACGGGCGATTGCCGAAGGGATAAGGCATTTGCGTTGTACTCCACAGGTTGCCGGTTGTAATGTGTAGATACGGGTAACTTAGCAATATCACCAGCCTTCGAGCGACCTATGTCGTTCTTGACAGCGAAAAGCAGTGCTAATGCCTATTGGTGTCTTGTGTTGTTATGATACCCTTTGCAAGTCTATTTCGAAAGAAGTGTTTCTTTGGGGTTGCTCTTCCTTAGGCTCTTTACTCAATGCTACTTCGCAACGCAGTTGCTTACATTCAGGTTCGTTTGGTGGGCTTTAACAAGGACCTTCGACTAAATTATATCCTCCGCAATTCAACGAAGTGCATGTCTACTTCCTAAGATCCTCTGCGGCTTCTCGTTGGGATCTTGAGTCACGCCACGCGCAGCCTTGTAAGAGTTAAAACTATCGCTGCTTGTCAAAGTTCCGGAGCACTATGTCAGTGCCGGAGAATCACGCCTCTGGCAGCTAATGAAGGCTTCGCACTTTCAAGCTGGCGGCCTTGCATGGGTTTTTTAACTGCACTAATGAGAACAAAAGTCTGCATACACCGCTCATGGACACTCTCCGCGTTGGAACGAATGCTGCAAATCCTCGGGTACTCAAGGACTGAGCGAACTGACTAGAGCAGACATGTCAACCATGCACCCTTCTGCATGCGACCCGTACAAAGGTTACTCTTTGAAGTCTATATAGTCGTATGCGGTCTTCATGGCAATGAATGCGACCCGCGCGTTCCTCGAGCGGTCCTCAGTATGATATCCATGGACTAGAGCTAAGGTCAGTGTGATGACTAGTTCATAGGGCCGACGAAAACCCGTCTCAGTTGAAACGTAAACGGGGCAATGGAAATTGCAAAGCCACCGGATTGCTTTTTATAAAAATGACGATTGTGAAACGAGATAACCATATATTACTGATTATGTCCGTTTCTATTTTACTGTGCTTCGTGAACTTGAGCGGATAATTTCAGTAGTCAGTAGCTTTACGCTTTCCACGACATGCTCTTTTGGTCTCCAACTTCCTTGGTCGTTCGTATTCATTATGCGGTCTTTCATGCGCCGATTTTCCCTCCTGCCACACTCCTCATTTCCGGGCATCTCATCGTGTATCCGGAACACTCATTCCACATCATTTGACTTTAACTAATGTACCTAATTATTTGTCGCGCTGCGGTTATAGCGTTTATCAAAACATATTCGTGTGCCAATCTCTGCTCCTGTTTGTGGTGGTTCTTCGCGCTTAGTCATACCAATTGTGTTCCCCTTACTTTCGGTGATAAGATTGGTTAAATTAAGCCCTACTTAGTTTTGTTCGGCTAACTTCTATAGCACTTCAATTTTACCACCTGTTCCTACGAATTTTTACTTTCTCCGTCTTCATGTGGAGTTTTTGCTTTTTTTATTCAGGCTCTTGTTGCGTCCGGTAACGAAGACTTATGCTACTATAACTTTGAATGTGCTCGTCCTTTGGGGATTTTCACCGCTTTCAACAACATTATCTCGAACGCGGGCTACGTCTTATTGGGTGTGCTATTTCTTGCTTCTGTTGCCCACAGGTGAGTTACCATAGGGATACAGTATCGCATTGGTTGTAAACTTGTCGCTGGTGATGTTTGTGAAGTGCCCCGACATAACTGTCGCGATTGATGCTTCTGGACATCTATGCAAAATACCAAACACCTGATCTCGTATTTAGCATCGATTTCCAGTTAACTATTCGCTTTTTCTTTTCGTCACTAGGTAAATCCATTTACTTTCAAATAGCTTCTACGTATCTATCCTGATTAGTGTGTCTGGTGCTTGGTGAATTTTTTGTGTAACATTTCTACTCAACTTGTCTGCAGCGCCTAATTTGTTGGCTAGTATTCACATTCATCCTTTTTTGTGTATTTTTCTGATGTACTGTTGGCATTTTTGAATTGGTCACTCAGTGAACAATACGAACTTATGAGCGTTCGCGTTTGTTGGATTCGATTGGATAGTGATATGTACCATTTTGAGAGTTCTATGCGGGAACATGGTTTTCTTTAGGTGGAATCTGAAGGCGCTATGGATACGATTGACAGAAAAATGATATAGAATTCTTCCCCAGTCTCTAAGGTCACATCAGAACTTACCGCTAAAGTTTGCTATTTGCGATTAGAGCTCGACGAAGTAAAGAAAGTGTTGGCTTTCTAAAGAAAGATCGCTTTTTCTCACTGGGTTACATCAGCAAGTCACTGAAATTCTTGACCCTGTTCGACTGGGAAAGGCGGGGCATGTAATCGACTTCCTCGCTTCAAAAGTACATAAAAGAAAACCCTTACATAAAAAATGTGACGGACCTATTTAGTTTGGAATCCGCAAAGCGACAGTACTAAGCGCTTGTAAAATATCTGAGGTCGTTTGTAAATGTTTGCGTTTTTAAAAAGAAAACTCAGACAAAATCCTCCGATCATTCTTAAATTTTCAGACAAACAACCGACAGACGGCAAACACATTATTACTGAGCGCACCCAATTCAAAGATATGCTGATTAAACCGCATCGTACGCGTCTGCAACGATCCATCTTTAGAGTTGCACTGAGAATACCGAAAAAAGGGGAGCAGATGTGTTGATAAACCGCATAAATGGGTACATCAAGTGGGACAATTTCCGTTATCAACGTGGACCTGGACAACTTGTATCAAGGAGTGGTAACATCCGATACTTGCATAAAGTTCTGTTTCACTACAATTAAAGCAATAAACACCAGTAGTCCTGAGCGCGATTTCGGCGCTCATTACACACCCGGTTTAATAACTACAGTGTGTCAATGATAGCGAACAGCAAATTGGTACGATCTAAATAATGATTCCGGTAAATCAACACGGGCGCCGAAGTGCGTCCCCAGATTTGCGATCTGGTGTAGTCAACACAAAACTATCGCTCATGGTCTACCTTAAAAACTCGACGACTGGTACTCGCACGAAATATGCAGCTATGCAAAATTCGGCAGCGTTCGTAGCTCCGTGTCAACAACTCCATTGCCATCACAGCGCAACGTGCTACTCCGAGTCTCTTAGAATCCGTGGCAATGGTATTATGGCTACACCTGCCTACCAACCTTCAGCATAACTGCTTATCTCTCGGGCTCCAGTCTTCCACCATTCCTAGCCAAAAAGTGAAAAACAAAAAATGCGATGCCACCTGACAATACCGCATATCATACACCACTATATTGTAGCGCACAACAATTCCCCTTTTTACTATAATTATTTGTTAGCAAAATTGGGGTTGTTCTACATTCATTCCAACCACTGGTAGCCCCAGCAGAAGCCATCTAATTCCATTCTGCAGTTCGTTCCCATGACACGACTAGCGCAGTACCAGGCAAATCCGAACATTGCCTCTGGACCACTTAGGCTCAATGACGCACAAATGTGCTTACATCCGAGCATGCTATCAATGTCTCGTTTCTAGCAATCCATTGTTTAAATTGTGTGCCCGTCATTCTTGTTTCCCATTTATCTAACGTGCCCACGGAAAGCGTGTGTATACACAACACATATTCGCTTGTCCTAGTTAATTCATGACCTATAAGCAACAAGTATCATTTTCTAAGCTTGCTTGCTCAGTAAAGCGCCCCACATAATGCTGATACGTTGGATTTTACTTCAGATATTCCTAACTGTCACATCTTTCGAAAAGATCGCGGTACAAAGAATGGAGGTGGAAGTATCATATGTCTCCATCGAAAGTTCGCAGTCGAGCTTTTTTTGACGACTCACAGTTAAGCAAAATCCCTGAATCTCTATGGCCGTCACTCGTTGCAGCCTCATCTAGGATTCTTTTCGACTGCATTTACACTCCTCCGAAAGGTACAGCCAAGGATATTGCTATTTTTACCTCGGTGTTTGGTTTCGCTCCGGTGGTACCACATTGGTTAAAGATAATCATGCTTGATTTCGATTGACCGAAAATCACTGGATCACCACAACCATGCTCATTGTTTCATACAGTTTTCTAGGTCACTGTCGGAGTTGTTGGCTGGATTCAGTGGGTTACCATACCAACTAGGTGGACAAAGATGCTTGCTTTGGTATTCACACTGGGGATTCCCGTCACACAAATGACATTTGAGACAGCCAATCCGGTAATGATCACAAGATGCTACGGCTTACCTTCTACTCTTCTGTCCGAAATGCTATCCGTATGATTGACAGTATTTTCATGTTAATCCAATCTGACAACTGGGATGCTTTTTCTCTCGTCTAGTGTCTGCACTGAAGTTGAACAGTTCTACTACTAGACCCATCATATCATAACCGTAGTACTCTAATAAGATAAACGTGCCGTTCCCGGTCCTAAGAGTTCAGGTGGAACTTCGACTAACCTGAAACAAGAAAACTAGTAACGAAATTTGCTTCTGTTTTCCCTGTCTGTGGTTGTGGTAAATTGGAGTCCACGGCACTGTGTCACTCAATCGCTACTCTGCAACGACACGTGGACGCTCGTTCAGGAGTCTGTGATGCTTATATGGAATTTGTGGCCAATGTATAAGTGAGGCAACTAGTCCCCATGACAAGCGTCTACCACAAAATGGTCTATGATGTGATGTGCTGGCTCACTTTTGAGATTGACTTGTTCATTCATATAATCCGCAACTAGTATTCATTTCACACCTTTGCTGACTCAAATTCGATAAAGCATTTGCCCGAATGAATTTGTTACCGTCTCTCCGGGTTGCAGACCTTTGGAACGCATACCGAAACCGCAGGCAGGTACCAGATCTTTGGCCTGCCTTTTGGTTCCGACGAGCCTTTCCAAATTGTAATGCATCTATGTAACTGTTCACTTGCATCCGTTGTTTTGGGGTTCGTCTTGCGCACGTCTGCTAGTAGCCGTTCTGACATCGTCCCAAGCCATGAGTTCGGTTTCAGCGGAGGGTTTAAGTTTATGTGCTCTGCGTCTGTTAAACGCGAATGCATTATAACGCTGTTGATCTGTATTCGAGTTTCGGATGCGCAGTGCACTTTAACTCCGACTGAGTGTTTCATGGTAGCGACTGTCGCATGCGGTCGAATCTAACACAGTTTGCTGAAATTGTATGTCACAATTTGGAATAATGCAATTGGTTTGGATGGTTGATTGTCTCCTGCTGTTTTACTTGTGACCCCGCTAGACGTAAAGGAAAAACTATGGGTTATGTACGTATTCTTCTCTGACTGTCCATCATATCGGAGCGTTATTTTCATGGTTACTCGTGTTTTGGACATCAACGCATACAGGTTACCACGAGAAACTACATTTTCCTCGGGTTAATCTGCCGAAGATTCTTTATACTGTCTGTTTAGCCGTGCGCACATCTAAATTTATTTTTCCGGATTGTGACCATCGTGTCTAGTATGCATCTGTGTAAGGTGCTAGTGCACATATTTTGAGTTTCCGAACCATTTGTGCATATTTTATTTCGACTGATGTACAGTTGCTATCAACTTCCCCTCGATAGCGTTTTGGAGGGCCTAAGCACTTTTGTCCGAGGTCCAACTGAATTGAAATTAGTGATTGCAAGGTGGTGCACATGGATTGTACTCTCCCACTATCAAACGCAGCCCATCGTTCTTTTACTGTGTGCCAAAGGAACTCCGTTTCTGTTCTAACATTTTCCCCGTCACTGTGTTTGAAGCGAGTTGTCATCAACAGTATTCGCTCTACTCAGTCACACTCGTTTTATCGCGACGTGAATATTTTATTCAAATCTGACCTCCGCTTGCATGAGTTTTGATTAGCTCTTGGTCCACGGTTCCCATGAAATCTACTGTCTTGGGTTTTGTTCTCATCTTCATCGCCTTACTCCTGATGTGCATAAATTACTGTCCCCACCGCTTATTTTGAGATTCAAATCCCAGTTTATGTTCTGCAGATCAACTTCATTGCATTCGCATCTGTTAACTGACCTACTATCTCGTCGCGTATCATTTATTAACGCCATTAGTTATGGCTTATGGCCTCACCCGATTGGCTCGGGCAATCGTCTTTTTGCTTTCTGTGTGCCACTCAACTCTAACATATGTTTCAGTTTATCTCTCCTCGTTACTTTTCCTTTAATGCTTTCCACTTTTCCGTTAATATCCTTATGAGTAGTTGTAACACTATCTATCAATTATCGCTGTTTATCTGGTGACTGGTTCACTGTGTTTCTGGGCTTGATCGTGGCATTTTCGCCTTCTTATTTTTGTTTGTACTTTTCCTCTTCTATACTTGATTCCTAATTCAGTCTTAAGGTTGTCTTACTGATTATTACCTACAGATGAATTAGTTAAATTTTTAGTACTCTGCGATACGAGTACATCGAGTTTCACACATATTTCGCCACCATACCCCACATTCATAGTGTGATCCATTTTATCACTCTCGGTGGCACCAATCATTGAGAAACTTACATTTTATGAAACTGATTGATTCTGTTCAGCCTATCTCTCATGAACACATTTTTCTCCATTTCACAGAGATCTGCTGCACCGTCACCAGAGAAAGTTCAATCCTGTTCTTACGCAGGTTCAGTGTGTTTTCTTTACTCTCTCCGTCTTTTGTTCCTGCTGTTGAAAGTAATGACGCAGTGTACTTCCCTTCTGTGGAAAATTCCTATCTTCCCGTTTAATGTAGTTAGCATTTCCATCGGTTCTTTTCGTACCAGCTGTAACTGCTGGTACGAATGGTAATGACAATTTGTACATAGTTCGAATGTGCGAGCAATTGTTCCTGTAATGGGGACAGATCATTAGTACAGTTATGCTTATGCACTTGCGTGAGATAAGTGTTTAGCTGTGTCTGTTGTTAAGTCATGCATTTACATATATATATATATATATATATATATATATATATATGACATGGGTGAATTGAGTTCGTCAATATTAAGTAAACCATGATGTGGTCTCTTTGCTGACGTCGATATTCTCCACTGTACAATCTCAGAAACTGCAGTCTGCGCTGGTAGGAGAGATGAACCAATTCTCCAACGAGTTTGGTTGCTCTACATTGTGAAGCTTCAAGTGCATTGATGTCGCGCTTGCGCCAGGGACGCCAGTTCTGAATCGCATATTTCATCTGGGGTCTTACGTAGGCGTTCAGCATTTGCGGAAAGACTGATGGTTCGTAATTTCCGAAAGCCCTGCGTAAGAGTCCAATATGTTGACTAGCCCTTTTTGATGTCTTTTCAGCCCGTTTCGAGCAGCAAAGATCGTTCTGCACGATCACCCCGAGGTCGCTATCCTGCGAAGCACGTTGCAACTGCTGTTCCCCAGGCGATATTCATAGATATTCTGATGGCGTATGCTCACGACTTTGCACATTGCCACGTTGAACTGGAGCAGGTTATCGGATGACCACGCATAAGCCCTGTCGAGATCGCTCTGCATTACCATGCGATCATCCATTGTCCTGATATCATGCCAAATTTTGACATCATCTGTAAATAGTAAGAAGTTCGACTGCAGTACACTAGCAAGATCGTTAATAAATGCTAGGAATAAACGTGGCCCCAGTACCGATCCTTAGGGCACGCCACACTGGACATCATTTGGGTCCGAAATGGAGCACGGACTCTCACATTCAGCTGATGTTGAGTGAACAAGTTGCCGATCCAACCGAGAACAGGATCACCGATTCCATAGCTCCGAAGATTGTGGAGGAGAATGCGGTGGTCTAAACGATCGAACCCTCGAGAAGTCCAAGCAGACGACATGAACTCTTATTCTAGCATCAATGACTGTCAGGCTTGCTGGGGCTACAAGCAAGGTTGTAGTGCAAGACCGATTTCGGTGAAATTCATGCTGCTCTGACACTATGATGCTGTTGCTCCCAATGTGTCCCATGAGCGCCTTTGCAATTATACGTTCCAATACTTTGAATAACACAGGGAGGAGAGTGATTGGACGGTAGTTCGAGGGCTCCGCACGATTACCACTTTTGTTAATAA
>CALYDF020005563.1:0-14229 GCA_944474145.2 Dicrocoelium dendriticum | reverse complement strand
CCTGGTCAGCTATTGTTCCCCATGGCTCAGTGGCATAAGCTGCGGACTAGTTGGCACAGGCCACTCTCAGTCATGGGTTCAATCCTCTGAAGAGGAAAGAAAATTGCGCACCACTGAGGCTCCACAATAGGAAGCGACGTCGGGGTGGTGAGTTTCCGTATTCGTGGTTGAGTTACTTGGATTTCAGCTGCTTGCGTCGATCATTGAATAAAATTTGCCAAAACCCTCTTACCTATAATTACGTTCCACCCCCATTTCTGGTATTCGCATTTCTGATGTGATGATTTAGATCTGTGGACGCAGAGCGGTTGTCCAGGTAAGCAGTTGGAGACTTTAATTTTTAGAGACAACCGCCAGATCTCGTGGCTTTTAAACAGGCATTGGTGGTCTTATTGGACGAACCCTTACCAGCAGAAAGCACACTACGTCATGGAACTTTGTCGGTGAACTATTTGCTGGAACGGGTTAACCCGAAGAATCCAGCTGGCACCATGACGAGGTTCCTTGGCTAGCCAGCCAATGAATAAAACCGGGAGTTATTCCCAATCGTCTAAATCGTGTAGGATGTCCGATTACTTCAGCCTCCTATACATCTGCTAAGACGGGCGTGTCCGCATCTTTCAATGTGGAATAAAAAAGGAAAAAAAGGTGCTCTGGTAGTCTAGTATGGTTCACCAATTAACATCTACTAGTTAAATAGGAAGAATAATGTGAAAACTAGAACAAACTAGTCTATTCAGAACAAGTTTTAGTCGCTGGTTTAGAGAAAGGGAAAACTAGTTTGATACATACAGTATTCGTTAATTGATCGCGGTAGAATGGCTGTCTAAGAATAACGCCAGTATTATATATGACTAAAATTGACTTTCTGCTTTGCATAAAAATGAAAAGAAAATCTAATATGCTGCTCCGTTATAAGTTGTAAGTAGGGATAAGCGTCTAGCAATGCGCAATGTAGCCTACACTTTGCTAACAACTAGGTACGTGCTAGTGAGCCGGAAAACAAACTTTTCAGTCATGCCCAGCAATTGTTACGGAAATATGCTATAAGGTTACGCGCAAATGCTTGGAAGCCAGTAAAAAGTGCTGTATAGCCACAAGACCTCTAGGCAACTTGTACTTAGCTAGGGTCAGAAGACGGTGAACAATATTAAGAGGATAATGGGCCATATATACCATTATGAAGGTTGCGTTCTCTATAGTTAAACCTCTAAGTGGTTGCGAAGGTTGTCACCACGGCAAGAACTATGTTTCCAAAAGTAACCTAGGAGACCTTAAGCATCATTTGGCCCGTATGAGCCTGAAAAACGGTTATTTTTAGACAAATATTGCTTTTTATCTCTTTGTCTAGTTTACATATCTAGAGGAATTTGCCAACACTGCCCGTGAGCTAGAGATGCCTGTCACCAATAATAAGGAAATGATAACCGCGAAATTAACAACATGAGTAGAAGTGGTACACTGATTTGGATTTGCGTTGATGGGGCAGTAGCAACTCTGTTTCTAAGGGGTTAGGTTTCTCAGACATTAGGGATTATTGAGTATCATGTATTAAAACAAACCATCGTGCAACTCTGCCTTTTTGAGCATTTTCTCTCCTATTTTATGGCCTGATACGAGTGCCAGTTGTGTTCATAAAGGGGGCAAAGTTAGTCAGGACTAAAATGTTGCAACAGCTGTTAACATACTGGTTTATCTGTTGATAGCTGTTACAATTCCCTAAACAATCTGAATGAATAAAAATACAACTCAAGCGTAAGAAGGCATGCAAAAGTTGTGAGCTGTCTGTGCACCCATCATTACGCATAAAGCATGATAAGCAATGGAGATAGGTAAAAGTTAGAATTACGTTTGGACGGCCAAGAACGACAAAGTGTCGATAAAAGGTAGCTGAATGTACGGCTAGCCAAGATGACTGGGCCAATTTGTCGCTTGGTTTGCTTACGTACCTGTGCAGTTAAATCTGGAAAAGCGAATGCCGCGCTAACAGAAGCAGTTGAAGAAAAGAAGCTGGGTTTTGCTGTTAGTCTACTAGTATTTTCAATATTGATCGGATTTTTTATAACACAAATAATGCTCAGTATATGGAGCCAAGTAGGGCTAAATAGAGAGCTAAATGTCTTGGCCATTAAACTATGGCGCTTGCTGTGGTAACTTAGTCGACCAGCTGGAGCATATATATTTCTGTTATATACCCCCAAGTACATTAGCGCATACTCCGAACCGTACTTATGCTAACATTTGTTTAAACGAAGTTTGATAACAGAAGCGATGGCCTCTGAGGTCTACTACGTAATGCAGGGCCGGTAGCGTCTTTCCTAGACATATCTCAAACTTCGTGCGCTTATGCAATTTTTCACATACGACGCTGACAAAGCATATAAAATGTTATAACCGAGAAAAAGAGGACAAAGGGATGCTGTGAAGCTAAGATGTAGGGAATGCAGTTTTCTTTCACGGATGGAGCTGTTACTGTTCAACCGTATCCTATATGTATTGTGCCATTGGGGTTGTGTGGCTGGCAGTCTAAAGATTAAAGCTGTGCCGCTTGCTGATCTGGTGGACCAGCAATAAGAGAGCAGTGACGGGGCAAGTGCTTGATGTTGAGATACCGGTTGGCCTATGCAGGTTGTTCCTGCGGTGGCGTCTATTAGTCCCATACTGCCACCATTAGACCGCCGTTAGACCAAAGCAAAGCAAGTCTGAAAAAGCAATGAAGTAATCCATACTGTATTTGGATATCTAGTCATAATACCTGGAAATGCGTGTGACGGATACTGCCAGTGTGTCTTAGGTTTTAAAATGGTAACTGCAATGAATGTGGATAAGTTGCGCTCTCAAGTGCTCCGACGTCATGCCATCGTAAGCGTCCTCAAGCTATATCGAAGCCAGAGTTGATGTAGTAGTCTTGTGAATTGCAGTTGTTGGCGTTGCGTTGTATATTGTCAAGACAAAGGTACTTTTGTATTTTCTTCCTGAATGCTAATAAGCATTAGATTTCTGTTAGTCTGAAAGTCCACCAGCTTCATAGGTATACGGATACAACCAAGAGGAAACGAGATCGCACTTGCTCTTTAGTACTTAGCGGAGTAAGTAAGTGGCTCTTATTTCTGTGCCTAGGTGCAGATGCGCAGGCTGGTTTCAGACAAGCAATAATACTACGCAGCCTTTTAGGAAGTAGCTTAAATAAGAAGCAGGTGGTTAAGAATAAGGCGGCTCTGCAAAATGGTCTGAAGTTTAAGGTGTTCACACTTCCGTCAAAAACTCAGAGCTTCCTCTGCTGGAGTAAGCACATTCGTAAAGCGTCGTTGAGCTTATCCAAGCGGAATAAAGTCCGACTTCCGCAGGTTGCTGCCTATAGTAAAGCGGTATTTTGATTTGAGCGGACTTGGCTCCTATAAGGTTCTAACCGTGCATTTGTGGTGTTTATTTAACGTCATATTCGGGAGGTTAATCAATTTACTCTGGCCAGTTAAATTTGAAGTTGCTCTGCAAAGGTTGGGCTCATGGGTAGCGCAAGCCCGGGTCTGTTGCCAACGCATTCTGTTAGAAATGGGGTACCGTATAACGTCTGGGTTCCCGTAGGCATACAACATTTGTAGGGCGTGATATTAGACGTTTGAGCAAAGCAACACATTTGTCGGGGCTTACACCACACATTAATAGCTTTATGCTCTTCACGTACGCAACCAATTGAGCATATTTCCCCCATTATGAAGAAGGATTTATTGAATGAGGCACTGCTGCCCAACTACATGCTTCCTCTCTAGACTAAGCTTGCTCTTTGCTGTTCGTGAATATAACCCTAGTTGACAACACTGGCGCGGCTTATGCTCCCTGCATTGCTGTTAGTATCCAGAGCCTGATGTCAGTCGTTTACTTGTCTAGGTGACACTGGCTTTTATCACCTTGTATGCTCTAAGTACCTCAGCTGTTAAATCGACTTATTTTTGACACAGTAACTCCGTACTTGTGACTGGAGGACTTAATGAATGTGGCACTACTACCCATACTTCTCAGCCATGCATACTTTATGCGGCACAGGAGACATAAGCCCTTGGTCACCTCAATGGTTTTCCGCCATCGATATGTCAGCCACTTATGGTGGTACTTATTTATGTTACCATGATCAAGCTAATAATTGCCTTTAATTCTAGGACCTGCGTGCACCCTTCATCCTCAGCTCTGCGACGTGGGTGCACCCTCATCTGCTACTTCTTATTTAAGTTATCCTTTATATCGTAACTCACTACTTACCTAGGTACAAATTGACTAACGCTTGCCCCGTAACCCACGTAGCTGATTTCTTCCTGGGCCAAATGTTCCTGTGTAGTTAGTACTAAACTTTTTGGTGCACTATTCTGAACGGACAAGGATACTCTGATCCCTCAGTCTCCTCAAAACTTTAACCGTTGCACTTTTGAGGAAAGTTGCTTTTTATTGCTCCCGATGCAACCCATTCCTCCGACTCCTTTTTGTCTTTGCAGTTAGAAAATAAATCTTTCGTGCCCAAATGGAGGATTTGCTCGTAAAAGTAACACGATCTTACATTACCACATACCATATTCTACGAAAAATATTATATGTAGAGCAAACGTTTAAAGTTTACACAGTTGGTTACGCAGCACTTGTTCCAAAGTCTCCTTCGCACATATCACTGAAAGTGGTGTATTGTTTTATATCCTCCTTTCATCGCTATCCTCTTGCGCAAGATTTAGTGTAACTTAGCGTTAGCATGTACGTGAAAAGCCAAGAATCGGAGCCATCTGTTTACCCGACGTTTAGGTGCATTGCTGCGACTTGGTTGGCGAGCATCTAACCTATTCTTATGGAAATCTTGCTTTCTCGGATTATTTCATATTTGGATAGAAACAGTTAAATTCTTCCTGAGGTTATATTGTACTACACACACCCACCCTGCCTGCGCTGAACATGTTCAAGGGCACGTGTCACATGTACGAGCTTGCCATAAACAGAACGTGGTCACCTTGTACAGGTCAGCTAGCCCCTCCAATCCTGGATAAACCATGACGTACGTGAACTGTGTACTTTGTTAATAGATTATAACTTCGTGCAGCTCCACTACACACACTTTCCAAACACTGCCAGATTCCCTTGTGCTGTCACGACTGATACTGCAACGTTCCAAACTGGGACGAGTGGTGCTTTTGAAGAGTTCTACTCTGGCTGAGGCTAGTAAATCTTAAACAGTATATTGTCTACTTACTTGCTGGCCCTGGCCAGTAAAGTTGAAGGTAAAAGGGTAACAGGTTCTGATTTCAAGGACTGTTAGCTGTAAATAATGGTGTTCTTTGTTTAGGGTAACCGATTCCATGGGTGTCGAACAACCGCAAAACATTATGCTAGATGTTTCGCCGCTAACTTCCTCATACAAAGATCACACCATCTTCAAGGTAGTGAAGGTCTTTCAGTAGGAGCAATAATGTAATTTGAAGTTTAGCCCGTTGAAATTTGTAGGCCATGTATTTGTTATCTGCCAACTGGAAAAGCATGCCATGTCTAATATCTGCACTGCGGTCCTTGACGTAGAGCAGGAAAAGTAACGGACCAAGTACACTCCCATGGATAAAACCACTAGTGGTTGGACCTGATGAAATGCGGTGGCCAGCCATGATAACTACCTGTGAACGGCCATACCTACAGTCGCCAGCATAGAAGTGTGTCCTGGATTCCAACATAGCAATATAGTTTAGAAGCCGTTCGTGCTACACTTGCTGGAAGGCCTTTTCCAAATGTATGAACGAGATTATTCTTGCTTATCCTGAGTGAACAGAAGCCAAACATGGTATAAATAATGCAAATGGCAGAATAAGGTAAAGTAAATTTTCAACAAACTATGCTGGATCCTGTCGATCGGTTTCAGCACATTGATGTATTTTACCACACCATGCTGAACTGGTTTCTCTAATAAGTTGGCCAGTAAATTGGCGTGGCGGTAACTGTCACTTTCTTTTTTGGCGTCGCCATTGTGGCAAGGCGAATGAGCGATGTTTTTCACCCGTCTGGATTGTAGCTTGATGCGACGGAAAAGTAAAAACGTTCAGTTGTAATAACGGCTTGTCTTGCACTTCTGGACGTACATTGGTGGCGAAAAACCTTTCTATAATGATTCAAGCTGTGAATTTTATTGCTTCTCCCACTTTATGAGCTATACTATTCCATTTCTGCACAATATACGCAGAACTGAATACTGCATGCAACAATTGATTTACCATTATTTAGTTGGTTCTCTTCTATGGACCTGTAAACAATTCGTCGATGGGTGCTCTAAGAAAACTTTTTTATGTACACTCACACGTACCCAGTTTCTCCAGAAGATTTAAGTTGAAAATGCATCCGGCCCCAAGTGCTATCACAAATGACTGCGTTCAAAATCCTGTTCCCTCGTCTAGCATGTAATCAGTGTATCGTACCTAAATGCATTACCATGCCCATGCTCACCCAGGCGTGCCCCGCTGTGTAGAGAAAAACATTCAACTATATTCCATTTATTTGTCGGCTAGCCAAACAACTTCCACGTGCTGCCAGCTGGGTGATTTGGGTTATTCCCCTTTCCAGCTTATGGTTAGGCGGTAGCGTTCCAGGACACGGGGTGTTTTGGGTTGACAAGCGTTCTTCCTATAAAAAGCTACATAGGTCGGTTAAACAACACGACTTGGTGAAAGTCACTAGCCACTAAATAAATTCACTTCCTATTCCCCTTCCGGAGGACCCTCATTTCAAAAGTCATCCAATTCTATGTGTTCCACTGATCCCCACGTGCGCTAACAAACACAGCAACCAAACTCACTAATTCAGTCACACTTCACAAGTTTGCGCAAAATGCCCAATAACACACACAAGTAAATAGGTACTAACAAACAACTGCAGTATGTTACTGGTCAACCTGCTATCTTTTATACATTTACTGACCATAATAAACTCACAGCCCACAAATTTCTACACCACACTACATCCACATGTACGCAAGCCTTTGCCACTTCACCCTTGATGCTTTCCTTACCTTACTTTCCCCTTTTCTGCATGCAATTCAACGTGCTCATTGTGAAATATTGTCTGTAAACTTTGAGCGTGCTTGCTATGGTGTGACTCAGTTAGCGAGAATAAGCTATTAAATATTTATTTCTGAAGTGCAAAATTTCTCGCCCCAAAACGACGGATGTGCTGCCACTCATCAACATCCAGCACGTACACCATAAGCACATGCATAAACGCAGGATAGCTAAGAATATACACAGCTGCCAAACAGGGTAGTGGCTATGACACAAACTTGCCTCACACCAGAGACGATATCTAAGTCATGCTTTTTCCCCACACAACTGCGCCCTGGCTGGCATACCACTGTGCAGCTATTCAATTAAACTTAAAGGCTTACTCAGACAACCAAACTTAGCCAACACCAATCACGATGCCTCGCGGTTCGCCGTGTCAAATGCCTTACTGTGGTCGACGAACAGCGTGTACGATGGTTAGTGTAGTTCTCGTCGTTCCTCATGCAACTAACGCGTCGGGAAAACCAAATGTGTTGTGCTGCGGCGCGCTCGGAATCTGCTTTGCTCTTGGGCCACCTGTCGTTCAACCACCAGACGGATGAGACGGTACAGCATGACAAATACTACCACTTTATTAACAGGAATCCATAGGTCAAGGCCGCAATGGGCTGCGGCACGTTGCGTAGTATAAAAGGTAATCTTCACCTCAGGCGACACGTACTCGTTAGTGCACACCCGCTGCACTTAGCGTAGCCACCCGTGTATCAAAGCAAATGCGAAGTGTGTCAGCACCCTTGGCGGCATCATGCCGGTTCAGAATCACTCCTTGGTTTGTAGCTCAGCAGGTTTTTGCTGTGATTCATGCTGCATCTAATCGTCCGCAAAACAATTGTTAACCGACTCTTGTTGCTGCCTTGCAAGCTATCCCAGGCAAGCTTGAAACGATTGTCGAAGTGAAGCCCAAATTACCTTAATTCTCTTAAAGGTAAGCAACGAACACACTAAATAACATCCCCTAGCGTCCTCAGCGGCTGCAAATTCAGTCAATACAGCACCCTCAGGTAGTAAATTTTTCCTTACTCTGACAGCATTCGATCTGGAACTCCATTAACTCCGCCTACTCCGTCCACGAAGAATTCTTGACGCAACGCAAGTTGCTAATGCGTATTTGAAAACTGGCTCCTATTTGAAGTATACAGGGTCGTCTAGCTTCGTATTGGTTGCTGCATTCCTTGCTAATAACGGGCCGCAAACAGTTTGTTCGCCTACTCGTTCTCTCGAAGGCAACCGTAACCTGGCCTTTACTATGGTGTCACTGTTTACTGGCTGAGGTCATAGATTCTGCGTGGCCGAAGAGGTCAGGCAGCGCATGCTTCAGCGGGATCTTGTTCTGAACGGGATATACGAAAAAACAGCAAATTTCCACCGCTCTGCTGCAGCTCAGTAATACTTAGATTTACGAAATATATCTATTTTTGGTCCTAACAACCTGTGCTCGATGTCACACCCAAGTCAACGCAGTACTGTGTAGTGCTCACTTCGTACATGTCACGCTTAAGCGCGATGTTATAGTTGGTTGTGACCGCGAGCGAGACCACACTGTGGGTGCGCCCAGGGGCAATAACACTGGCGCCGGGTGGAACCTGTGTGTTGGTGGTCGCCAGGCAGTGAGTAACTCAGGGAGAGCAAACGGTCATAGCTTCTATTGGCTGTGCTGCTAAAACGCCATCCAATGTTGTCTGTACACAAAGCTACATCCTGCCAAAAGCGCGCGTTGAATACCGCTAGTAGAGGTTGTCAATCTTCGGTAGGCTTAGGCCTCGTCATGGAAGACATTTCTCAGTAAGCCCTTCTCATGTTGTCATCAGGTTAACGCACGGCGGCGATATGCAAACTTAAAAGATCATTTATATACACTTATTTATCATTATAACTTCACAGTCTTCCCAAAAATTTAATCGACCAATTAGTCAGGTCCACCAAAGCGCTTGAGAACTGCTTTGGAAAATTCGAAAAATGTAAAATCTGCTCTTTGCTATTTTGCCGTGCACCAAGCATTTTAATATCTAGTTGGATGCTACCGCGCACCAAGGCCGAAGCTACCGTGTGTTTTAGTCGCCACAAGGTTCTGTTGCACACGCAAGCGCATCATGCGTCCTGTACTTATTTGACTTGTGCCAAATATGGATGCCGTTTCTTACTTAAAGATAAAGATATCCAATTATAAAAATTCAACATTTACCTATAATTTCGTGGTCAAACATTGCGTACCCGAGGGTAGATGTCAGTCGGTACTTCCACCAGGTGTCCAGATAAGCAACCAGATGGTGACCACCCGTCACGTGTTCACAGGGTACACTAGTGAGGTTTCCCAAACATATAAACTTTCCTAAGAACCACGCTCATGCACTTTGCCTTGGTCAACTATGTACGTATCAGTCATTGAGCAAGCCTGTCAGCAGCTCTGGTGTTACATTGCAACCAGTGTACTGCGTCCTTCGGTGCACCTCTCAAGTGCCTCTAAAGTAATGTCCGCATATTCCAGTCACTGATGGTAAACGCTTAGCTCGCTGGCACACAATGACGCCTGGAAGTAGCAAATGCTATGACACGGATAAAACGAATTAGTGGGTTTGGTGAAATTGGGGTTGCTTACCCCGCTTTTATTTTCTATTTGTGCAAACCTCATGCGACCTTCACATGTGTATATACGTAAGTCTTGTTAGGAACAATAAATCCTAAGACCACACTCTGCACAACCACCTTTAAAATCTAGTCCGATTTACAGTCACCTTAGTTGTACTCATTGTGATTATCCAATAATTATGCTTTAACTAACGAATTGTTTACCGCCCTCAACACCTCAATATTTATATTACATCGTAATCGAATTATTCGGATAACTCTAAAGTATATGGAAGCCATTCTCATCACACTTGTAAGTATAGGGCTGGCACGTACACTGAAAGTATGAAGCTAAATTTGCAGCAAAGACCTTTTCTCGTCGGAAGTAACCCCTGCTTCTAAGTGCTCCCAGGCTAAGGAGGCTTATTCAACTTCAAGCACCTCACAACATTATTTTTATCTGACATATCTGCCTGGTAAAGTATCGCGTAAGCAATATCGTAGCCTATATACCGCAAGCATGACCTCTTCACTTTATACCTAAGTTCTCCTCATTAGCTATTTTCTCCTCTTTATCTTGCCCCCTAAACCGCTTTCTCACTCGTACCTCACCTGCATCGCCTTCCTACTTTCTGTAACTAACCACGCTTACCTTGGACTTCTTTAGTGTTACTTGTCAGCCTTTCCCTCTCCTTTTCAGCTGGAATTCCATCGTATTGTCAGCTGCACTATAGATCCATATTCCTCTGATTCTCATCCCCTATATCTCTTTTATCCCCATCTATATTCCTTTTCCCAGACCTTACCTCTTCCACGGCCGCCACGGATTTGCCTCAAGTGGTTTATTAACGCAGCGGTACACTATTCACCATCAAAAAAGCGAGTGTAGTCATCAGCATGTGTAGAAGGTGTTTCAATTAAATTACTTTGCCTATCTGGATTAAATAAATGGTTCTGCTATTGAGGAAACCGTGACATAGCAGTACAGGCATGGTAGGGGTTGACGGAGCTAGTGAAACACTGCAAGCATATACATCAAACATCTAAGGTGGTTGTTTGCAAAATATTTGGCTCAACTCTTCTTCATACTTTTCGCAGCAGAATGGTGCTAAAATACGGTATATGTGTGTATATTGACGTCAAAGAGGAATGTAGCGCAGAAACGCCGTGGAAGCCATGTACTTCGATAAGAAACCTGGTTTATGTGTTCCGAACGACTCCGGAAATTATGTTTCAATTTCTCCGTGAGCTTAAGAACACTTGAAGATACTTAGTAAAACCTGTTGGTTGAGTAGACGATATATCAAGTGGTCAGGTTTTATTTGTCCATGTGGGTAGTGGTCATGAATTTCAGATATCAAAATCGTTGCCAGTAAGAAGAAAGTGACAGGTGGCCAGTCACATCCGCCGTGTCACAGGGTCAGTAAACAGATACTCATGGCATTTCATCCAGAACTCTTGCTAGGGGAAAACCAACCATATTTGGAACACACCATTTAACCAGTAATAAGCTGCAGTCAACGCTACCTTAAAATAAATTTTCCGCACTGCCAATCGTAGTCAGGTTACTTACATTTTTTCTGTTCGCTTATCAAAAAGCTTAATCAGTTATCGCCAGTAGCGATTAGAACCGGCGGGATAGGACGGTGATGGGGCCAAAGAGACTGTGATGCAGGGTTGCGCGGGTGAGCGTGCATCGTAAACTAATGAAGTTCGGATCTTTCAGTTGATGTTTTAATGTCCCAGCGGATAACCCACCGACTAGGCGGGTATCGCAGACTAGTCCACGAGGAACCACCAGCACAAGTAGTTAGGGCGCTTTCAGAGCAACAAAGTTTAATCTCCAGAATACAGGTACGGCCGAACGCAGTAGTGTAGACCACCATAGATATGAAACCAAATGGCGTAAGTTTGTTGGTAGACCGCACCGGCTAGGAGACGATGGTATTCATGTAGTAATGACGTTAATTGGATGAAGATTTCGAAACACAGAAGGAAGAATCCACTAACGAGGTAGACGTGGGATGACGCCATGGCATCGCGAGCTCGCAGGACACGTGCATAGAGAAGAAAACGTTTCACATCGAAGTTACGTCCGGAATTTGTAGTGGATTTGCACGCAACTGTTCCAACTACTAGAGGCTGCAGTGCAAGTAAACGGAATGCACGATATGGTGGTTCGACCTGTCATCATTATCTAGGTAAGTTGATTAGATTTTAGACATACGTCCGAAAGACATACGTTTATCAGCGGACCAAACTGGCGAGGTGGATAACGCTTCCATGGTATAATACAGCGTAGTAATTAAAAATTCTAAAACACCGGTGGAGTGATCCACTGACGAGATAAAAGGGGCATAACGCCTTGGCATAGCAAGTAAGCAGTACGCTTGCAGGAGGCTGAAACTTTGTTGCTTGTTGAGGTAAGGTTCCGAAGATGAAATGAATTTTAATCCTTTTCTCAAATCATTAAAAGGTACAGAACAAGAGACTGGCTCAGTAGGTATACATCCACCACACTGGCGAGGTGGGTATAGTAACCATGGAATAATGACGCCAAGTAAATGGTGATTCTGATAATGTATGAGAAAGGTTCTACTTGCAAGGTGGACTAAGCATAGCGCCGTGTATTCGCAAGTACGTAGAACACTTGCAGAGTGATCAAGCTTTCTTTATGAGGTGAGTACTGCAGGTTGAAAACATTTTAGCCTAATGGTTCTAACCACAAGGGACAAAAATTAAGCAAGGAGAACGCCAGAGTCTTTATACCGCGCTATCAACGTGTTCTAGAACATACGAGGCTTAACTCCAAGATCTTTACCAGGACACGTGAGTGAGGCTCGGGACATTCAATGATGGCCTTACTTTTATCCTGTAGTGGAACGACGCCTGCAGGAGAAATATGGTGGCCGAGTAAACTGATCTTATGGACAACAAACAAACACTTTTCTGCGCCGCTCGTCACCTCGTGTTGAGATAAACTAGCAAAAAGCGTTCGGACGTAGCGTAAGTGCTCCACTCGTGAGGAGCACGCGCTGAAGGTGTCTTCGAGGTAGGAATAAGAGTACACTATTCCACGACAAACTTTGTCTGTGAAGCGCTGAAAAGTTTGTGCGACATTCTTTAGATCAAACAGCATGCGCAGTAACTTGAACAAACCAAATGTCGTCACGGCAGTTTTAGGGCTGTTTTCTACAGCTACCAGAAGTTGGTTGTAAGCGCGCACCAAGTCAGTTTTACAGAAAGCTTTTCTACCTGCCAGGCTGTTAGTGAGGTCTACGTTATGTGAGATAGGATAGCGGTCAGGCGTGGTTACGTTGTTTAGCGCTCGATAATCGCCACAAGAACGCCAATCCACCATAGTCACTTTTGGAACCATTTGAAAAGTTGACGCCTACAGGCTGAGCTGCTGATACCGTGCTGAAGCATGTGATGGAATTCAGCCCTTGCGGCATGTATGTGTCAGACGTGAGTCGTCTTGTTAGACCACTAGTTGGCGGACCGCGCGGGACAATGTGCTGAGCGAACTCTGTCGTGACTGGTGGAAGTTCTGCAGCTGGTCGTATTAGTCGCGGGTCTTCACACGGTAGGTTTGCATACTCTGAAGGTAGATCGTCTATTCGAAAACGGGACTGATTATCGGGACGTCTGTAAGAACGTCTTCAAACACTAGTTTAGTACTGGCGGCTAAACATCTGTGATGACGAGCATCAACAAGCAATTCAAATTGTCGGAAGAAGTCGCTACCCATATCGCGAAGGATACAGACGCAAATATGAAAACCCACTGAAAATCTCGGCGTTGATTGAGGTCCAGATACCTCATGCGCTGACCGAATGAAGCTATCGGAGAACCGTTGGCCGCACGCGGGTTGTATATAGGCTTTGAGGGCTGGTCGTTTTCGTTTTCAGAGGTGACACTGGCTTGCGCTCCTGTTTCTATGAGGTACATGATGGAAGAACGTCGATCCATAGCATAAACCCCGATTTATTTTGTAAGTGACGGATGCGTTTGTTGTGCTAGTATGCGGGCTATTCGCTTTTCCTGAAGCGGCTGAGTGGTGACTAATGCAGGGTGCCCGACAACGTCTAGCTCTTCCATCATAATTGCAGTGGTAACAACATCATTCTTTTACGGATCTGGTAGTGCCGGACTGAGAGCGTGCAGAAAAATTCAGCGCTTTTACGTCGAACGGGACGTACTCGGTGCAAGCACAGCTGAGCTGCAAGGAACGTTTGTGAAAACCTGGGATGCATCTGACAGTGCAGACGCTGCTTCAAAGCCTTCATCGCTGCTAGCCTGCTGCGAAATAGTGGGTTTCCTTGTCTTTGTGGCCAAAGTGTCCTAACGGCATGGAACAAATATTAGACTCAATTTTCCTCAGTTAGCATAGGTCACCGGTTACTGGTCGTCTGCTGTATAAAACGTTGGAACGCAACGTCTCCTCTGGTAGCCAATTCTTTTAGGGGCGCATTAGAAGCAGGGGCAGCATTACCGGTAACGGTACTGGGTGGCCGCAAGCCATAGTTCCTTTACCCCTTTGTAGGATTCACCATGCCCTGTGTTCAACTCCTCCATCCGCCAACCATTG
>CALYDF020005562.1:0-14229 GCA_944474145.2 Dicrocoelium dendriticum | reverse complement strand
AAGTATTGGGGGTTGAAAACAAGGGGATTAAAGTGTATCTGGAAGGGGACGGTAAGAGTGAAACCGCGTAAGAGAGGGAATAAGAAGATGGGTGGGCTTGAGCAGTAGCCTCCAAACCCATATCCACCCTGCTCGATGCAGCAGATAGGGCACCATTGATTATTCTCTGCGGTGGCCAGAGTATCAAGAAATTGTTTGACGAATGATTCATAGTATTGTGTGGGCAGGATACTGCCAGGTTGTCCAGGCTTAGACAGGAGAACGATTAGGATTCTCAAGCAAAGCCTTTGGTTCAAAAGCTGACGGCAAGGCAACAGGTTTGTCTTTGGGCTAGAAGGAGTCCGTTTTAAGGAATAAGGAACCACCCTCATTCCAACCCCGAACCTGGAGGACCAGGAGGCTGAGTTTGTCTGGCCTCTAACCAATGACCAATCAGGTATGAGTGGCTCGGAAGGTGCAAAAGCACCACCCAGCATTGCTCAATGGATCTCTGAAGCAGGCAAACCATCGCACCATGGTAAGGTCTAGCCTCATTGTAATGAATAAATGATACAACATGATGAAAATTGGTAGAGCAGGAGCAAAGCTAATAATCTGCATTTTGTGTTTTGCGACAATCTAAATAAGGCGGCTTAATAACTCGGAACAGGAATGAGAGGATGCGTGAAGACAAAAAAACGGTGGCTTGCGATGGTAGGAAAGAAAAACTAAATATGTAAGCCTGAAAATGGGATAAATGTAGATGCAAAACTGATCTGAAAGTGTGCGTAAGTCTTTCAAGGTGATTGGTGCCAGTAGCAATTATAAATGAAAAATCGGCGTTTCTAAATAAAAGTGAAAGTAAGGAAAAAGGTTATAGGCGGTGCACTGGTAACCAACGTCAGCAGCAACATTCTGAGGAGGAGCAACAGAGAGAGGAAAGGTAGAAGAGATGTCATATGTCAAACGAAAATGCAGCGCTTCGACCTCATTAGTATTAGAGCAGTCAGAAGGAAGGAGAATCAGTTCATACTAAGATAATCCAATGCGACGTGCGTAGATGAATCGGACGATGTGAGGCGGGATAAAGAATGGGCGATCAGGCATATGATCAGGTTGATGGGCATAGAAAGGTAGCGCAAAAGTGTCTTATCCAAACTAAGGGGTGAATCTGATTTAAACCAGGCTTTTAAGCTACAATGGTTTAAGAGAAGCAAGGAAAGACCAAAGAAAGTTGAGGCAATGTGAGCCGAACGCAGCAGGCACAGAACGTGCAAACCAGAAGAGGTAAGAGTTGGATAAATGGTTTAAACAAATTAACGTATCTCGGGATTGAAATGGTTTTCCAAAAAAATTTCTGGAGGAGCAACAACCCAAGCTGAGAAGGTAAAAAGATCCGTGGAAGTATCAAATATGAGTCGGTAAACGTCAGTCGCCTAATATCTGTCGGATAGTAGGTGCGACAGCTGAGACGAGACTGGATTAAGCAGAAAGAAGAGACTGTGCAGTCCAGCAGAAGTGCGGGTGGCAATTGGGGACGTAAGCAAAGAATCAGGACACAACATTTGAGACAAATTTTATTAAAGCAACATAGGGATGTAATGGAGAAGGAAGGTGTGATGAATCAGTCGAAAATGAGGCCTATTTATCTCATTGGTATCAGGGCAGTCAGAAGGAAGAAGAAGCATTTCATACTAAGCTAATCCAATTCGGCATGGTTTGATCCATAGGTCTTTGGATGGATCGGATACTTCCTCTTTCAGCGGCGCCTTCAGCTTCTAGTTCGGGGTTCATTTTCTGATCCAAGTGATTTGGACTGCCTTGTTCCACAAGGGTGGGTGTTGGACCCGCGTTTATTCCAGTTCTTCGATAACGATCTTGCGAGTGTCATATAGTAAATTTTTCATCTTTTTCCGATGACACCAAGATATGGTGGGCAAGCGAATCTCAGTTATATCACGATATGTTGCAACGAGAGACTGGGCATTTGGATTGCTATAGTTAAAGCTACTTCGTTAGACAGGGATAAGTGGAAAACCGTGCATGTCCGCCACAAGCTCACCTTCGCATATATGGTTAGCAACGATATGCTGAGCACCGCCTCACAAGAGCGAGACCTTGGGGTGGTAATCCAAGACTACCTCGACTGTTCGGCGCAGTCCTTAAGGCGTCCAAATCTACGAACCAACGTGTTCGTCTGTTACAGAGGACATTCGGGAGGTTCGATCCCTCCATCTTCCCCCAAAAATGCTCAATGCGTAAGTGAGGCCCCATGTAGAGTACGCTGCCCAGGCTTGGCATCCCTGGTTCAAACGCCAGCTGCTTACAATGGAGACCGTACAGCGACGGGCAACAAAAAATTTGAAGGGTTTGTCTCACCTGCAATGCCATAGGCGATTGAAAGCCCTGGCAGTGTACAGCGGAACATATGACCGTCTACGATGTGACCACATCCTGGATATCCAGCATTTGAAAAACCCCAGTCACGCTTGCCGCAACCTCCTGAAGCTTAGCTGCAACACAGAATTGATGGGGTCATAACTTGCTACTTACCACCCAATACAGTTGGCTGGAGTGTCGCCTGAATTATCTTTCACTTTGAGTATGTCAACCGTGGAACGCCCTTTCAACTTTTGTCATTTCCGTGCCCACGCTACTCATTTTTTAAAAACTACTCGACAATGCTTTACATCATATCCATTACATGATCAGATTTCTATGCGTTGAGTGAGGACGAGACGCAGACGAACATAGTACTCACCAATCCCAAGAAATCGGGGTACACGCATATACCAAGGAGTTAAAGTGCATAATATGGCGAGTCCACAGATACTTTTTCCTCTTTTGTGTAACTTTCCTGAACTAATGTCACTTCCACAAACAATCCCACGGGAATTGTCAAGCCTTGAGTTTCTTATCCGCATTATACCCTTTGTTTCATTGTTCCATAGCAAGGCGAAGCGAGACCAAGAAAAGAGCAATCAGGCAGGCTAGCATGGGCTCAAGATGATGGCACATAGAGTGGTAGTGTGACAGAGTGTTAGCTTAGATAATTGTAAAAATAAACCAAGGATAAGTCTTCTATAAACCAGGATTTTAAGCCTCAATGGTTAAAGAAAAGTAAGGAAAGACCAAAGAAAGTTGAGGCAATGTGAGCCGAACGTGCAAACCAGAAGAGGTAAGAGTTGGCTAAATGGCTTAAACAAATTAACGTATCTCGGGATTGAAATAGTTTTCCAGAAAAATTGCTGGAGGAGCCACAACCCAAGCTGAGAAGGTAAAAAGATCCGTGGAAGTATCAAACATGAGTCGGTATACCTCAGTCGCCTAATAGCTGTACGAAAGCAAGCGAGGCAGCTGAGACGAGACTGGATTAAGCAGAAAGAAGAGACTGTGCAATCCAGCAGAATTGCAGGTGGCAATTCTGGATGCAAGCAGAGAATCAGGAAACATCTGAGACAAAGTTTATTAACAGCAACATAGGGATGTAAGGGAGACGGAAGGTGTGATGGATCAGTCGAAAATGAGGCCTACTAATCTCATTGGTATCAGGGCACTCAGAAGGAAGAATAAGCAGTTCATACTGGGCTAATCCAAGGCGGCATGCATAGATGCCTTGGTCATTCTGAGGCCGGATGAAGAAAAGAGTACTCCGGCAGGTTAGCATATGCTTAGCTTGATAGGGAATGGAAGGTTGTGTGAAATAGCCTTAGTCTGGTTTACCGTCGAGAAACTCCACGGGTGAGTCTGTTTCAAAGCAGGCTTTTAATCCTGTTTATTCCACCTGAGGTAAGGAAAATGCAAATACAGGTAACGCAGTGCGAAACGAAAGTGACAGGCAGAGAACAAGCAATCAAGGAGAGATGGGAGTTGGATAAATGGTTCAAACGAATAAGCGTATCATCGGATTGAAATGGATTTTGAGAAAAATATGAGGATGAGCAATAATCCATGCTGTGAAGATGAAAGTACGGTGTAAGTATCAAAATAATTACCAAATGTGTGCTGAATCAGCCGAAACTGATGCCTATAGATCTCATTATTATCCGAGAAAGCAGATGCTCTGATATCCTCTTTTTGCAACGTTTCTGCAGTCTTTCGACCTAGTTCAGCAACAAGTTTCGCCTGATTTCTGCGCCATCATTCAAAAGCATCTATTGCTGTTTTCGCTTGCTGAACCCCCAATTTTAGGCTTCTTGCCCGCATGCCTTTTAGTTTGAGGAGAACGGTAGCCTGCTGAGCGATAACGCCACAACTTTATCCAATTAACATGTTTCACGAATGATGCACCACTGTATTAATTCATGATTTGGGGCCCTTAATATCGTTGAAAGGCAGTTCCGGCACGTCATGGACGAAGTTTGCGTTTTGGCGACCTTGCTTGCTGCATCTATCTTCGATGTTTGTTTTCGATTACCGCAAGTTCCAAGGGGTAACAGAACAGCTACGTATCCCACAGGGTCCGTATGTTAGTGCACTTGCAGTGAGTAAACCCTTTTCAATCTTAATGGAGAATTCGAATGTTACTCGAATACATTTGAGTACTTCATAGTGCGTAGGGTTCAGGTGAGGAGCTACTCTTATTATGTCTCTGGGTTTGGCTTTTACGCTCATCAGAAAGCACAATGAGTTCCACTGGTCTTGGTCGTCCTACAACTTGCCACGCAATGTGATGGCCGCAGATTCGGGGATATTCAAGCACACCGGAATCATGCACTATTGTTAGCTTCCAATTAAGTTGAACGTGGAGTTAGGGTCATGGTTTGTCTTGTCCTGCTACCATTTGACGCTTGTCTACTGTTTGCTCTCTATTTAGCGGTGTTTGTAACAGAAATGTTGGCAATGGCGGCCTTGCGGCTAAACGTTGTAGCAATGTCTGCATATGTACCTGACATTTTGAGGGACTTTGACCTGAAAAGAGACATTTGAGCTGCAGGCGCATTGGGCTGGTATTTGATTGCTTCTTCCTTGTTACCAGACGTGTCGGATGTTGCCTGCTTTTCGTTAACATGAGTGCTTCTAGACTCTCGTAACTACGGCCGACTTTCGTCTGGCGTTACTCCAATGCTGGATAAGAAAATGCTGATGAAGACCTGGCTGATTGGATTTCAGGGGAAGCAACGTGTGCAGTATTCCTTTGTGTAGATTCACCACGATTCTTTTGTTCAGACGCGTTTGCAATGAAGTAATCGTATCGCTCATCCGCTTCTCGGCTCTTGCAGTTAACCGGTCGCCAATCTGGACTACGATAAGCATAGACTTATCTAACGTGATATCCGAAAACTTGGCGCAGTAGCATGGGATAAATCGGAAGATATTTCGCTCTCATACCTCTTGTTGGGATGAATTTGCATAACGGATGATACCAGTAGAAACAATCAGAGCAGCGTAAAACAAATTTAACTACCCGATGACATTGTAGTAACCCGCAGTTACCATATATCTGAAACCAACTTATCTTCACATTTACTTTGTTGCAGCCGTTCTTGTTGGTGCCTCTACCTAACACATTGCTTGGTTGATGTTCTCTATTTATAGGCTTTGATTACAGCGCACGCCCTACAGGCGCGTGTTCTCATTGGAAAGATCAAATTAGCGGTCGGCGTGGGTGCGCGATCCGTGAGATTGTTTGGCTGGCAAGGTCATAGACGATGGCAAGTGACTGGGATATCCATGAAGTTGATTGAACACTGTTCGAATAGCATCGTATCGCAAAACGCGAGACAACTGAGGTAAATGAAATTGAAGAAGCACGATTTCCAGTTAACAAAATAGCCTTCAGAAAACTCTTTCTAACTGATGTTGTACCCAGCGTGTTTTGACGAGAACTACAGTGAATAGAGGGCAGGTAATTAAGAGCAAACCGCAATCTAACAGCACAACTCATTGTAACATCAAGACTGATCGGAAACGTACCATCAATCAAACGAATGGAGAATCGGAAGATGCACACAATAATACTATCGAACGTTACAAAATTTTGAAAGGGTAAGAGTTTCATTTATAATGCAGGGATACCTCCGTAGCATGATAAATGGGTGCAATTGTTGATAGTGATATGAGGTGAGGAGACAAATTGAGGCTGTTCGAAAACGAAGGCAATCGGTGCGGTCGCATTCGGACAGAATGCGGGGCGTGTAGAGTTCGCTGATTCCGGGCTCTTTTGTTATATGCATCCCCGGTTGGCTTACGGTGCTGCCTCGTAATGCAGAAATACTGCTGGGGATTGTAGGAGGATGGTTTGCTTGATATTTCTTCCGCTGCTTGCTTGAGAGCGCGCTTGATAATTACCGCTCCCTCCAAAATGCTCCTTGTCCACTGGAGAATCCCAAGTATCGGCGTCGTAAGACCTGAGGCAAGCTTAACGGGCCAGCTTAGCCGTTGATGCATTGAATACTGGGGAATGATGTTCATTTGGATCCAAGTAAATGAAGCCCGAGGCTTTGGGTAGATAGGCCGGAGACGCCGCTCTTTCCATAGTTTACAAGGGTTCGGAAATTTAATTCTCGGGTAGGGTGGAACCTGGTCGGGTCGAGGCATGACAAGACAAGTATATGAAGTGACTGGAGTACAGAAGACAAGGGAGCATTGAAATACTTGTTATATACGGGTGAAAATATTGAAGCTAAGCAGGTCTCACGAGATGATTATGATGGAGATTCACAAATATAAAAATTTTGTCAACAAATTTAGGTCCACACCAGTGGACTCAAAGCAGATTTCGTAGGATAACTATTTAAATCAACTTTAAACCAAGCTACGTTCGTTAACGCACTGATCTCCCTTTTACACGCATATGAATCTGTTTCGACCGATTATGTGAGGTTGTTGTGCACAATGATTGTCAGCGTCCTGTTGTCACTAAGTAACCAGGAATCACATTAGGTACTGCGGAGTGATATACTACACCGTCTAATCACTTTATGCAACGGGTAGCGTGGGTGCAGAAAGGACAAAAGTCGAAAGAGCGTTCCGGGGGTGGTAAATGCGAAGATAAAGACAGTTCGCGCGACATTCCAGCCGACTTTATTGCCTAGCCGGTTTCAGCTGGTATCCATTCAGTTTTGTGTTGCGGATAGTTTTCAGGAGTTGGTGTGACCCGGGTTTGACAAGATCTGGCACACTAGAATGACTCGCTTGATAGACGGCGATAATTACCGCTGTAGACACCTAAATTTTTCAGTCGCATGCCGTACGGTAGATGAAGCAATCCCTTCACATTTCCTTACTCTTTGCAGTGCGGTATCCGGTGCAACCAGTTCGCGTTTTAACCAGTGTTGCTCGACCTGGATCCTGTAATCAAAATGGTGCTTCACAAACGCAATGAGCATTTGTGAGGTTGGGTGTCTCCCGCCCGAAAACACTACACTGCACAACGCTTTTCTATCTTATTTCATTTCAGCAGGTAGAGATAGCAGGCCTCAGACTCGAGAACATTGGGATATTAGTTGTAAACACTACACTTTAGCCATTAGGTCACGACGGGCGACGCCTGGTCCAACGGATAATGACTGATTGATATATCAATCAGCTATGGTCTTATTGATCGAATTGGCCGAGATTCGCTTTAATGCGAATCACTATCCAACATGAGGTTGCACCTCGCAAACCAATCACACAACAAGTACTCCATAAAGACATTCAATAGGAGTACACTTTTTAATTCCTTCGTCGTTTAGCGAAACATTTGTGCATGAAACACGGGGTTAACTTAAGAGCTGAACTATTCGCAGTCCATGGCAAATAGCAAAATATGCGAAATTTGAATGGGAGACCGGTTGTTTGACCTGTCTACCGCGTCAGTCAGTTGGAGTTAGCGGATGGTTAAGAGTAACAAAGCGATCTGTTGTGCCCGACGCTGATGATGCAATCGCGGAAGCGTTTATCAGTACGGATGTACAAGGTGAGGTCTAGGGCGAATCTTCTAAGAATGCAACTTCGAGACTAGCAATGGACACCGTTGTTCGTTACGCATTCTGGCCTAATTTAAAATACATAGGGATCCGTTGGCGAAATTTGATTAGGCCGTTGTAGGGAAGCTGCAGCTTATGACGCATAGCGTATGAGCGAAAAAAAAGTGAAAGTGCAGCTACAGTCTCTACACACTTGCAAATCTCTGATGTGCTCACGAAGTGGTGTTGGATGCATTGAGCGCATGCTTTGAGAAATGGGTTTTGTGATGTGTGCAAGTGGCATGCAAGATTGCTGTGGGACAGAATGATCTCACCTGGTAGTCTAAATGTTGTGCATAGACTAGCTCTGCTGGTGTGCACTACAGCTCAGCTTGGATGCTGCTGCGAATACCTAGAATTACTAGCGAAGCGTTTTTGCTACTGTTAGTGTCCGAAGTGGCCAGGCCATGTGGTTTAAGCGGTCGATGAAAGCGTGTGACTTGGCAGTTATCTGCTGGGTGATGTGCCGTCGTGGGAGCACTGCCGCTGCCTTAGAACTTGAAGAAGGTATCTGAGTACGAATATCCGAATGGCATTTCAATTTCAGTCGTGATGGTGTATGCGTACTTGTGGTGGGACATCCAAAGGTCCAAGATGGCGCAGACGACACTTTGGGCCTTGCGGCCTGGTACAAGGCTGGCTTCTTGTCATCTAGTTTGGAGGCCGACAGCTGTCAGAATGGATAAGAATCCGCGACAGCGAAGTAAGGTCCTTAGGAGATCAAGACGAAAGTGTGAGATTCATGGGTCCAGAGAAAGAAATGAGCTGGGTGGACTACGGGTATGTTGAGTTACCTTGGAGCGTTTGCGGTAAAATAAGTTTGGGCCTAGCTACAAAAACTCTGTTTAGGCTTGGACAAACGAAACGCTCGGTGACAAATTTTAAGAATGTACGAATACCACGATGAGACAGTGAGTGCATGATGTTGAAGACTGTGCGTCTGAACGAAGCGGGTAAGAGAGCTTTGGGACAACTTGTGGAAGTGTCCCAAAGGATTACTCCGTCCTGGGAAAGCTGACAGTATGCTGCCCACAAAATGCAACGAATTTCTCTTCTAATGATTTCTTGCTGCTCTGGCCGTAGCAGTGGCTAATCAACGACGTTCCGTCTGCTGCATTAAGTATGGTGGATAGAGGTAAGGATGCTAATGCTCATGCCTTCGCGGCTTCCAGTTCCTACTCTTGTGAATTTTTATATTAAATGCCCATTAGATTTATTCTTTTAACCCTTAGTTTTTAACTCCCAATTCTTGGCCTGCCTACCTCTTTTTCCATTCACCAACTTTCTTCTAATTTCGATTCACGGAATCACAGGGAGTCTCTCTGTTCCTGTCAAATTTCCGTGTACACAAACATGAAAATCCTCAGTTCATCCGCCTTTATTTGCAACGCCGATCCACGCTAAGTATGGTATACCGTAAGGTGCACCCTTAATTGCAGTTTGGCCATTATGCAGTATTTGCTCGAAAGCGAGAGATCCCATCGATTGATGTGTGTTGCATATCGGAAACTTGCCTGCAAGATTCGCTTTCCGTGATTAACCTAAATTCCACCACACAATACGCTGGTAGCAATTCCTCATTGTGTTTGCCTGGAGATAACGCAGGTGTAAATTCTGGCCAAAACTGTGTGGGCAATTATCTGCGTCCCCGAGCTGAAGCTGCCCTGAATGACTGCATCCCAATCGACAACCAGACTTGCGCTGTCAGACTGGTTGACTCGTACAAAGCTTTGAATTCGCCTGGGGACAAACGGTTCCATTTAGTTGATGCGGCCTCCGCCACCACAAACTGTAGAATTGACACGGTGGATGATGAGTTTTATCATCCACTGAGCCAGCTGCCCCGGAACGGATTCGCAATCCCCGGGATAAGTCAAAAACTTAATGCTGGTGTAACTGCGGTGCCATTGGAAAATGACAATAAATGCCAAGGTGACAAACCTCAAACGGTTTCCTCACACAGAGACAATAATGACCTGTGAATACCGCGGAAATCCTATCCAAAGGTCAAGTAAAGACAAGCACAAAACGCAAGCAAGTGGGAGAAGCCGTAAGCGAAAAATACCCCTTCAAATCCAGCCAATACATCAATTGACTCTCTAAACGTATGGACATATGCCGAGTAGTCAAACTCGCTTAATGCGGCCATGATTGATAGGACAAAATATACCGGTAGCATAGCTTGGAAGATCGATTAGAAGCGAAGATAGACAGGTTCAGAATAGCTGACTGGCGGAGTTTCTGTCATGTGTAGTCTATGGTGAGGCTCCATGCGGCGTCTGTGCGGAGTTATCGGTAACGAGCACATCAAACGATGGTGGGTTTAAAAGGTGTAGGGCGGGTTTGAGTGACCATAAAAGGTGGTCTAGATGAGAAACGTCGAATGGTTTATCAATGTTCAAGGGGTAGGTATAACAAGCAGCCGGGGTTCTGGCCTATGAAAGGGAAATGGGCTTTCCATAATAAGAACTTGTTGTAGAAGAGTGGGGGGGTGAGAGATCCAAAGGACTGGACAAACTGATCGCTCCGACACAGTCTTCACGTGGCAAATCATATCGCTGACCTGGACATTGGGTCTCCACGCAGCCTCTGGATCTTATGGATACTCACTGACACGTTTCAGCTGCAGCCGATCACAACAAAACTCGCAAAGACCACAGGGCAAAACTGCGTGTTAGCCTGAAGAGAGACTACAAAGGCTGCTAATCTCAGCATGCATCAGAGAAGAGAATGGTCGCTGCGCTTAGTAAGGGATCGGAAGTTATTCCATCCGATACGCGAAACGAGCGGCAAGCGACCTGGAATTATCGAGTACGTACGTGACGAGGGTAGTTGGTAAAGCCACAGTCTGTCAAAACGCTTTTAAAGTTTGGCCGAACATTTGGAAAAGCAGCTTATTCAACCAGAGTTACCAACTTCTCCATCAGTCAATGATCGCCATTCTACCTCAGCCGTCCACCAGGACCGACCTTCAAGCACAGAAGTCAAACGTGAGATCAGAGAGTCAAAAATGTATAAGGCAACAGGATCAGATAGAATTTCCTCAGTTCTCATCAAATGCCGGGCACCCGCTCTTGTAGAGGATCTGCACAAATAATGAAGCGGTGAGAGCGGAAAGCTGTTCCAGCAGACTAGTGCAACTCCGTTATAATTTCAATGTTCAAATGGGGCTCACTTTCTGAATGTGGCATTCATTGAGGGGTTCGTCACAAATGTCAATAAGATACTCGCTTCTGTCTTTCTGCATATACTTGTTGGCACGGGTGTGCTGTGTAAGAGAAACGCAGATACAACAGACATATTTTATATGAGGTAGACGAAGAACCGATGACCATTCAGAATGACACGGAAATGATCTGAGGCAACAGCCGATCTAGGTATCAGCATTGAGCGAAGTTCCATAATCAGGGTATGTTTCAGAGTAGCGGATCATAACAACATCTTGCTCTACGGGCAATTGGTTTAAAAGGGTTGCGATCTATCAACTGGCTGTGAAGTCGTTCCGGAACTACTTAGTTCATGTGACAGTTGATCAGCATTCTACTTACTTTCATATATTGCTTGGCTTGTAGCCCAACGCCAAACCCGCTGCCTTGCGGTCAGGTTTTTGAACCAAAGGCTTTGGTTGAGAACCCTAATCGTTCTCCTGTCTAAGCCTGGACAACCTGGCAGTATCCTGCCCACACAATACTATGAATCATTCGTCAAACAATTTCTTGATGCTCTGGCCACCGCAGAGGATAATCAACGGTGCCCTATCTGCTGCATCGAGCAGGGTGGATAGGGGTTTGGATGCTACTGCTCAAGCCTTCCCGTCTTCTTATTCCCCCTCTTACGCTTTTTCACTCCTACCGTCCCATTCCAACTTCACTTATATCCCCCCAGTTTTCAACCCCCCGATTCTTGGCCCTTCCCCAACATGCTTTGCTAGGCATTTACCTTCTAATTTCAATTCAAACGTGAACGCGGAGCGTCACTCCTCTCC
Organism: Dicrocoelium dendriticum; assembly: GCA_944474145.2. Lineage (NCBI taxonomy): Eukaryota > Metazoa > Platyhelminthes > Trematoda > Plagiorchiida > Dicrocoeliidae > Dicrocoelium > Dicrocoelium dendriticum. Next base: position 2,313 of record CALYDF020005562.1, on the reverse strand, counting down.
TGTCGGCAAGCCCATGTCCAACCAAGCGGTCCAATCCAGTTCATCGGCTTCCATTTGGAGCCTTCAATCCTCCTTCAGATTGGCATGCCTCAATGTACGCACACTGCTACAAATCGGTCAACAGGCAGCATTTGCCCGAACATTGGAGACCCTCTCGATCGATATGTGCTGCTTATCAGAGACTCGGCTGCAAGACTCGAGCACTGTGCTCACTCTGCGATCCCCTTCAGGGGACGCAAGCAGTATTTTCTCCTTGCGCCTATCCGGTGACGATGCAGCTTCGAGCACCGGCCAAGCCGGTGTTAGTATTGCCCTGAGTCCCCGGGCTGAAGCTGTTCTGGTTGATTGGATTCCAATCAGCAGCCGGATGTGTGCGGTCCGATTGGCTGGCTCGTTTAAAGCTTCGAAGTCGCGCGGGACTAATAGATGTCTATTCATCATCGCTGCATATGCGCCCACAAACTGTAGCGATGATTCGGTAAAGAACGACTTCTACCGCCAACTGACCCAGCTCCTTCGCCACAGAAGAAGCACGGACACTGTAGTGCTGGCGGGGGATATGAACGAACGGGTTGGAAAGTTGTCCACTGATGAACTGCATCTGGGCGGTCAACATGGTATAGGCTCCCGTAATGATAATGGTGAGCGGTTACTTCATTTGTGTGAAGATGCTCGCTTATTTCTTGCGAGCACTAATTTCCGACACAGCACCCGCCGAAGGGTGACTTGGCGCCCACCAAACTCGAACCAGCCTTGCACGCAGATCGATCACATTGCGATAAGTTACCGCTGGAGAGGCTGCATCCAGAATTGTCGCTCGATTTGGAGCACATGTGTGGACACCGATCATGCACTTGTATGTGCTGACATGCGGATGCGTTTTGGCGGACGCCCACGACGACGCTGTGAGCCTATTGACACCAGCCAACTGACAAAACCAGCTGTTCTGAATGCGTATCGAAGTACGCTAACATGCGAGTTGAGCAAGCGCTCACAGGAGACAATTGATGGTCACTAGTCACATGTTCGCCAGACCTTACTAGCAGTAGGCAAATCCTCATGTGGTATGTCTAATAGACAACATGGACATTGGGTCTCTTTGCAGTCTCTGGAACTTATAGATGCTCGCCGGCAAATCCCAGCTGGAAGCGAGCACAATGAAACTCGCAAAGAGCTCCGGGCAAAACTCCATGCTAGCCTGAAGAGAGACCGCGAATCTTGGTGGTCTCATCGTGCGTCAGAGATGGAAGTGGCCACTGCCCTTGGCAACCATCGTGAGTTATTCCGTCTGATACGGGAAACGGGCAGCAGGAGACCTGGTGTTAGTGAAACTATACGTGACGAGAGTGGACAGCCCATCCACAGTTTGTCAAAACGTCTGGAGCATTGGGCTGAGCATTTTGAAAAGCAATTTAATCGGCAAGGATTGTTCGATTCGCCGGTCACTGATCGCCCCGCTCCGTGGGCTGTTCCTTTGGATCCACCCTCTCGATCAGAAGTCGAACGTGAGATCGGACTGTTGAAGTTGAACAAAGCCGCGGGACCAGATGATCTTCCTCCAGCCCTCTTCAAATTTGGAGGCTCTGCTCTTTTTGATGCTTTGCATGAATTACTAGTGAAACTGCGGGAGCAGAAAACTGTCTCAACCGACTGGAGCCGCTCCGTTATTGTTCCCATCTTCAAAGGCCGCTCGCGCTCGGAATGCGGCAACCATAGAGGAATCAGTCTGATCTCCATCGCCTCCAAATTACTCGCGTCCATAATTCTCCACAGAATGACTGGCGCTCGTGAAAGCCAGATTCGTGAGGAGCAAGCCGGGTTTCGTCGGGGGCGTGGCTGCATCAACCACATCTTCACCTTGCGTCAGTTGTTGGAGCACCGTCACACATATTGGCGGCCCACCGTTGTCGTGTTCCTCGACATCAAAGGTGCCTTCGATTCGGTCGATCGATGTGCCCTTTGGAATTGTCTACTCAGGAAAGGTGTGCCCGAGAAATATGTAAATATTATCCAAGCATTATATGCGCGTAGCACGGGCAGAGTAAGGGCTTACAGCAGGCTGTCGCCACCCTTCAATATCTCCAGCGGTGTGAGACAAGGATGCCCGCTGTCACCTTTGCTATTCAACTTCGCTATTGACGAAGTCATGGAGATTGCATTTACAGGACATGACTAGGAATGTGTGGAGCTACTCCCAGGAGAACGACTTCTTGACTTGGAGTATGCAGACGACATTGCCCTCATCTGTGACAGCTCCCAGACGTGTCAAGCCGCGCTGGACAGATTAGCACTGGCTGTCAGTCGCTTCGGGCT
>CALYDF020005561.1:0-14235 GCA_944474145.2 Dicrocoelium dendriticum | reverse complement strand
TCTTCCATTTTGAAATTACTACTCCCTGCCTCATACCGCCTATTGTATTGCTGTTCCACGACTGAAATCGTTAGTCCTACTGGTGGATGTTTAGGAGATATCACTTTCAGAGAGGTTCTCCGTCTTCGAGCTATGAGAGCTTCAGCGGGTGACTTCCATCTGGTGCACTAGGTTTTGGAGTAACTCGGTAATTCAGCAAGAAACTTTGAGCGCCCCCCTCCTCCTTCGAGGTCACCAATGCCGGTTTCAGAGTGTCGAGAAGCCTTTCTGCTGGGCCGTCAGATTGCAAATGAGGCACTGTCCTAAAATGGTTGATTTCCTTTTGTGCGCAAAACTCAACGAACTAATAGGACCTGAATTGCAGTCCGTTGACTGATACAATCGTTTCTGGCAGGCGGTGCTGACTGAAAACATGTCTCAACGCAAAGACTGTGCTGTTTGCGGACGTGTTTCTCACCACGATGAGTTCAGGCCACTTACTGTGGGCGTCGATAATAATGAAGAAAGAAGCTCCTTCAAATGGTCCTGCAAAGCCCACATGTATCCGTGACCAGTGATCCAGGTTTCGCCAAGATGGCAATGTCGCTCGCATCGGCAATTTGTAAGCATTGCAGCGTTTAGGACAAGATTGACCAATGTCTTCTATTTGGCCATCTATCATTGACCAAAATGTAACTCTAGAAGGGTGCTTTCATACGGGCGATTCCTGGATGGCACTTATACAGTTGCCGTAAAACGTGTTGCCTGAGTACTTCCGAAATAAAGACGCAATCCGCGAAAAACAGACAAAAATAGACTTCCCACAAAGAGTCGCGTTGCGTGAAAACCTGAGCAAGGACTACAGTTGGACACTTCTACGGCCAGTCTTGATGTGTGTAACTCAATACTTGTTGAAGCAATGCGTCCTGTTTTGTGGCTTGTTGGATCATCCTGACAATCGCCGGTAAACTGCCTCATGTATCTAATGGGCGTCATCTATTTCGGCTGCGACTGACGCAATGACTGCATCTTAAAGCTAACGTCTACGTATATCGATAAGGCATCGGTGTGTCCAAAAGCATCAGTTGACAAATATTTCGTATTGAAATCGTACAAACAAAGTCGTTCGTAGTTGAAGTCCATTAGTCGTGTATGATGGAATAACTATTCTGGACACAAAGATTGCGAAATGCGGCTTGTGATTCGTCAATAGTGCGAATCACCGACTGTATATCACATTGTGGGATTCCTGAAGAGCAAAGACAATTATCAACGACTGTTTCTCAATTTGGGTGTAGTTCTTCGCAGATGCGGTCAAGCCTCCTGCAGTGTGCGTCAAAGCCTTTTATGAACCGTCGGAAACCGGTGTGAAATAACTGGAAGCGTCCGTAGCCATGATAATTTCCATCTTCGGATTGCATTGCGTAGGCAGTAGGTTCGACTTCAGCAGAGCTTCCAATTCATCGAAGGCTTGTTGACACTTTCATTCGAGATCCTTCTACAGTAAATGATTCAGCAGGTGAGGTAAGCGATGCATAGATGGTTAAAAGTTGCTAGTGACTCATCATCTCAAGGAGCAACCTCAGTCGTAAAGTTCGTTGGTGCAGGCAATCGGTCGATCATCTCAATGGTTTCATGCTAACTGTGACAAAATTTATGGTGTACAGTTCGATGTTTGGCAAAAGTAGTCAATGAATCCGCAACTAGATGAGAAGACAAAGCCCGATAAATGTTCGCGACAAAGCAGTGGTATGAAGGTGAACGTTTTAAAGTGTTTTCGCATGTAAAAAGATAGTTTACTTGGTTGCTGTAAGTTGCGTTCGAGTCCATACCCAGTATTTGCCGTTAAATCAAATTCTGGCTAGTCGCAGTAGACAGATTACCTAAATTCCAATAGCACATGTCAGGATGTTGGTTTGTTTCGAGAGACAACAAATGGAAGCTCGGTTGTTCGATTGTTGAGATTATCCTGAATCCATCGAAAAGAGTTTGTAAAATGGTTTTGAGCAAAAAATGGTTGTGTTCTTTGGGTAAGCTTCATGTGGATGAGGATTTAATTAGCTAGTCGCTTACCATTGGGAGTATAGGCAATCTAGTACTGTAAAACTGGACGTTGTTTCAACATAAGAGAGATAATCATCGCGCTAAGCATGAATATGCCTCCCGCTGACGAGTTGGATACCACATGCACTGCATGGAAATCATGTCCGGAATACAGAAAATGTGCGGTAATCCGGAGAGTGTAAATAGTAGAAAGTCTTCTCGAAGGTATAGGCCACTGGCGAGAAGGTACTGATTCGCGACAGAATAACGCCGGATAACTGAAAAGATTTGGTAGACTCCACAGTGAATTTCGGTCCGTGATAGAGACAGCGACTGGTAATCCAAAAAAAATAAATGGGAAAGATATCGCTTGAAGGTATTGACAACTGGTGAGGTGGGTATGGCTGCGATCATATTGACGCCAGTTAATTGATGCTTGTAATGGTTCTTCCGAAAATGAGTAACGCCGAACCCAATTGTTCAGACAAAAGAGAAAGTGATTCCAAAAGTGCAGTATTTCCGATCAGGTGAGTAGAATTATTAAATTGCCCATCTTCGATCTTTGAGCTAGTGCCAAGTGAATGTTCCGTGAGTTTTTAGAGAGCAGGAGCTTCATTCGTCCGCGAAGGACGACCGTTAGGTCGTCCCGGTGACCGCGGACGATCAAGTGGGTTCTATTGATCTTTCTTTGCAGATCTTGAGAAAGCGGATGAGGAACAAAAGATAGACGACCAAGGGAGCATCCATACATAAGTGAAGAGGGCTCATGTGATGGTGCCGGTATTGATTCTTGACCAAGTGTGTGAAACTTGTTGGTTTTGTTTGCCACGCACATACACTGCTATGTGGAAATTGTTATGGAGCGCATTCGATGCAGAGACTAAGTTGCACGGGCCGTCGCAGATAAGGCTAAAATAGGTGAACTGCGTAACGTAGACGAAACAGCACAGAAATACGTGGGATGTAAGTAGGGATAGGCATGGTTGAGGCTGGTTATGTGCTGTTCATTAGATGAAAAAACACCGGTACCGGTGAATTAGCTACTACAATGCACAGTTAGCGAAACAGAGCATCTGTCCCACTAGAAGGAAATGCATTAAAACAAGCTGTGAGGTGAGGGTTTCGAGTAGGATATAACAGAGTTTGCTTGACCAATGCAGACATATGTTGCAACCTCGAGGAAAGGTATAGTTTGACTTATCAGTTTACAACCGCAGTTTTAGTAGACGTTTCGTTACCAAGCTAGGCAACATCCTCAGTCCTGATTCCATGAGCCTCGCAAGTGACTGCCAGATCCAAAAAAGTATCGATCGTTTCCTGTTTCGAATGTCAAGCTTCCACTGGTTCACGTGAGTCGACCGAGTGATCACATCTACTACTTGTTGATTTGGTGCCTATTGCTGGGTTAACCTGCAGAACTTCGTAGAAACGCTTCAGCTCCAGGTGTTCCTTGATCGATTACCAGTTGGAAGCAGCAAAAAGAGATATCATCGTATAGCTGCATCTAATTTCATTCAGGTGCAAAAACCCGTTATGTTGGGGTGCGCTCGATATATTGTATATCGGCACCGACACCGACTTTGCCTCACTACGTGATGCGGAAGGTTGTTCCGTACATTCACCACTCTCCGTTCGAAACAAAGTTGCTGGGAGACCCGCTTCAAATCCGGTACGACAAGCTTGTACTGGTGTCCTCATGTGCTGCTTGGCGTGTGCAGACGAAGCAGCGGCCACAACATGGGGTAATCACCCAGATGTAATATCCGGTGAGTCATGATGAGGTCAACCCGCAGTCGACGATAAGCTAGGATGTAAAGCCCTCGTCTCTTACACCACTCTTCGTACGTCACACCTCGTAAACTGGGAATCAGCCTGGTGGCCACCTGCTGCACTCGCTCACTCCTTTCCATCTCGCGAGAGAACCGTACTCCATAATTGGTCGTATTAATGAGACAAAGAGACCAGTGGCAATCTCTTCAGACCAAGTGTTGAAACTGCGCCTAAGCACTTAAAGCATACGAAGGCTTTTTTGGTAAATCCTATTCGTGTTGTCCATGGACTTTAGGTCGCAGCGTGAGTAAACCGAGGTCTCGCACGAAAAGCATGGGATGCAACGCTTGACCGGCCGCCGTGTAGGTTTGACTGTGCTCACACATACCCAGCCTCATGAATTGCAACTTGACCGGGTTTATCGGAAGATGGACCTTTGCAGACCACATGGAAAGGTGTATGAGGTCCCGCTGAAGCAGGTCACAGTCATTGGGCGCGTGGATTACTCTCCACATCTTCAAGTCATCTGAAAATAAGACACATCGCGAACGAAAAAGCTGAGTCACATCGTTTACATGGATGGGAAACAAAATCGGCCCTAGTACAGTGCCTTGGGGTACGCCACTGCTCGATGGATACCAGTCGGTCAGATGGCTGTCGACCAGGACCCTCCACTTTCGACCAACAACGATACTCCTGATCCATCGGTGCAGCGAGCCGCCAACACCGGACAAACTCAGCCTGTCGAGGAGCACCTCATTATACAACTTGTCAAAAGCCTTACTGAAATCAAGGTAGATGACGTCGACCGACTTGCTTTGGTTTAGTGCTTACAACCATTCGTGCCTCAACAGCAGGTTGGTGATGCACGAGCAACCTTTCATGAAACCATGCTGTGCAGGCGCCAAGATGCTTTTCGGCTCGTGAAACTGTAGAAGGATTTTCTTCACGATCTCCTCAAGCATCTTTGCGAAAACAGCAGATCGGCCGGTAGTTATGCACCTTACTTGGGTCCCCACCTTTCAGTATTGGCTTTACGACTGAGCATTTCCAGGCGCTAATGCCTGGCCAGGAACCGAAAGACGCCAAGTAAAATTTAGACGCTTACATCAGTTTGCGGGAGTAGCTAGTACAGTTAGGGATAATGGCAAAGTGTCGCAGCCACTCATTATCACCACTAGTGTGAGACTTCGAAATTGACTAGGTCAAGAAAAATACATTTATCGGACATGACTAAGAAGGCGTGGAGTTGTTCCCAGACTATCGAGATCTTGACTTGGCCTACGCCGACAATGTTACCCTCATGTGTGACAGTCTACAGACATTGGAAGTCGACCCGTAGCTTAGAGGTAACGGGCTTGTCTCGTTATATTGGGGCGCCAGTTCGAATCCGCGTAGAGGTGGGTGTCGTCGCGGTATACTCAGCCCGCATGCGACTGGTGGTGGTCACACGGCAGCGAAGCGCCGTTACGGCGTACAGCTGACACATTATTATTATTATTATCATTATTATTATTACTATTATTTACAGATATTGGAAACAGTGCGGATCAAATTAGCACTGACTGCCAATCATTTTGGGCAATGCCCTGCACCTTATACATGTAAGTATTTAAACCAAGATTGACAGCGTTCAATGTCTAAACTGACCCTTGCTTGGGATAAGCGAAAAGTCATCGAAAGAGACTACCTGTGCAGTCATGTCAGCGCAAGCGGAATTCAAGATAAGGATAGGAACCGAACAGCAACTGTCCGAAGTAATTCTGCTCAAATACGTAATTTATGGCGCCGGCGCGACATTATTATTGTTCCGGGTCTACAGTGCTACTGTTCATTCAACCTGCCTGTATGGTTGTGTAATCTGATCCACCAGATCGACGAACGTAAAGAGGCAAGTTACCTTCGACCACCGGTGCCTTCGCAGCTTAGCTCATGTCTGGTGGGATCAACGCGTGAGCAATGAGCGGGTTCGGCGTCGTATACTTGGTACAGGAAGATCGAGTGGAGTGTTCAGTACCGTTTTTCACGCACCAGGCTCTGATGGCTTGGCCATGTGTTACGCATGCCAGCCCGACGACTCCGCGACATGTGTCGTTTGCGAGACTGGAGTGTAGACGGTAGAATAGGAGGGGAGGTCAGGCGATGAATTGGTGAAGAGGAATGAAGGCCCTCAGTTCCACGTTGGCGGTGGTTGGAGCTTCTCGCCTCTCCGGTTGGGGTCCGAAAGACGATGAGAACGTTTACTTAGACGAGTCCAAAGCAGAACGAAACCGCTCATGGTGTGTCAGTGTTGAGAGGAGCAAGATTGAAACACCTAGGATAACTTAGATACCCTTCCCGATGTGGTGAAGAGGCGACCGACCTCAGTGACGCTTGTGTCGTGAACTTCTTTGTCCATCCCGTTCTCCTTCGCCTCACAATCGAACCACGATTTCACTAATGATACATGATAAAAAAGAGCCTAATTGATTTGGTTTGCTTTATTCCCTTTATTTTGTTAACTTGTAACATTGCGGCGCAGCAGTGTTATTGTGATGGCATTAGTGCAAGGGCAGAAATCAGATAAATAGGTACTCCGGCGCAAAATGTCGGGTGCTAGAACTGGGATGGCTTGTATCCCCACAAAACCGTGTCCATGTCGTATTCCTAATGTATTGCCGCCAGGACTTAAGGCGAAGAGCTTTGGTTGATGATCGTAATCACTCACCTTATAGAGTTAGGCTGCAATGCCGTGTCCCAGACTATGCACAGACATAAGTTTATCACTAAACCAACCCATAAGATAGCGAGCTGAAAGGAAGATCGCCAGTAGGAACAGACACAAAGGTCAATAGTATGACTACAAAGTAAGAGGGTGAGAATCTGTTTACGCCCAAATACAATCCGGGCAAGGTTGATAATAAATAACTTGCTTTTATACCTCTGTGTCTACGGTCAAAGTAAGTAACCTAGATTTACAGTTAGTAAAACAAAGGAGACCTGTTTCACAATGAATGAAAACATCTGGATAGCAATTTGATCCACGGTCGTCGAAGAAAAATGCGTTAGTTTAGTTGAAGGTATGACCCAGCAACTGTCATTCTCTACAATTTTTGAAGGAATGTGTCATGCACTTCCCCTCAAACAAGCGGAACCACGTAGAACGATGGAATGTACAGTTATCGTGGAAAGGAAATCGAACACAAAAGGAGTGATTCGCGGCTTTCTGATAGTGAACACTGGCGTCAGTCAACCGGTCCAGTCCTGTAATAGCTCTTCGCACTAGAAAGCTACAAGACAGATCCCAAGGTGTGCAATGTTAGTAAACAACTGCTCGAAGTGGCCGATCGGGCCACTTTCATGTTGATTACTGTATCAGTCATAGTGATTATGTCACCGGGTAGACTTTTCAAAGCGTCCATCGGTTAAGGAAACGGCGGGATGTAAACAAATTTGCTAAGGAAACGGTTTACAACATTGTGCTATGCCCGCTGTCCTCATATGAATCACACAGCCGACGCGGTGAGCACAAAGGACTTTATTCGAGTGATCATGTACGACCACTAATGCCTGCGGAGTATTATTCAAATTGGTTGGTAAAACTGTGTGAGCAATGTGGAAGTTGGTCATCCGATATTTGGTAACATGCCCTAAGGCACCTCACCAGAGCACAACTTGAACTCGGATCAACATATATGCCTCGGTTGTGTGCCCCGTAAAACCTGAAAGCTGATCACATCGGTGTGCCTTGTTTATCAATACCGCGTACGGTTAGCGTGTGAAGCCTCGAAGTGACATGACAAAAAATGATGAGCAAACTCGCCGCAAGGGGTACTTGGAGCAGGCACATCAATTGGTGGACACGTCACAGGATATGACGTGGTCATCTAACGAATAGTGAATCCGCATTTGGGACCCTCAACTATTCCATTTGACTAACCTAATTCTTGTTCATCGCTGCTGAATTATTACTATCAGTACAATTGTTGTCTTGATGCCGCGTGTCAAGGTCACTGGGCCAATGGGTCACATACACCGCGTATCGGTCGATCGGGAAGTTGTCACCGGAAGAAGCAACTCCAAAAGGGAATTTCAGGCAGTAAGTCAAAAACAAGAGTTATGTGAAAAATACAGAAGGTTTGCCATGCGGACTACTTTAGTGTCTTGGGATTGACCGGAGAAGTGTCGGAAACACAAATCTGGACAAATACGAGCTTCAGGTTGAAAGACTATCAGAGCATGAGTGGCTGGTAATTCACAACCTAACAGACTTGGAGCGAGTGTCTGTAGCGATAATCAGTGAAATGAGATGAATGGTAAAAACCTGTCGATGTGTGCGTACAAATGTATTCGAGGTCACCATTAAGTAGAGTGTGATTGACTAGGAGAATGCTTTGGCGAAGGACAGTAAACAAAATATGATGTAGCGAGCAGAAAAACCAAGATCAGAGAAACTGCTTCAAAAAATACTGATATTAAGAGCCATATGTCGCCCACTGTGAGGAACGAACCGAGGGATAAAATGCTGATACGAAGGGTATCATTTTGAAAATTATGCAAAACCCACGAGTGCCTGCTATGTGTCTGGGCTATAATAGGAAATCTAGATTTACAACGTAACGTATGTTGAAGAGGAGCAACGTTGAAGGGGGGGGGGGAAGAACACCCAAAACCCATGGAAGTATGCGGTGGAATAATGGTGGTAATAACCATTTTAAAGGTAACACATTGTTGGGACCTTATACAGATAAATAATCCTAAGTGCAATATCTTCATAGCGACGATGGAGTAGAAAAATAAGACAATGCACTGTAATGGCGGAGTTGGATCAGTGATACCTTGTAATAAGCGTCCTGTTCGTCTTCTGGTCCCGATAACAGGTACTCAAGCTGCAACGGAAACAGAAGATTTATAAATCGAAATAAACGATCAAAGAAGATTTGTTTATGCAAAACGGAGGGAGCAAACAAATAGACCGTGACATGCAACGGTGGGAGGTAGCTAGGCAAGTAGCAGGTTCATAACACTGTTCGAAAACAGCAAGTACTTTCACACACGTAATTCACGAGCAACACAGCAGAAGTTGAGAATCGAGTCAAATGAGTAACGGACGGGTTGAGAGGTCGGCTAGAGTGTATCTGTTACAAAGCTAATTGTGACATCATGTTTGCCGATTAGTTTTGAGGTGAAAATTGGTTGAAGATCTAGTGGTTATGTGAAACTTCAAATGGAAAGTTGCTGAATGGAAGTAACGCCAGTAAATACCAATTAAGATACAAAATGAGAACAGTTGCCCGGATCCAGCATAAAAGGGAAAAGCTGTCGTGAACCACATAGACATTTACGCCGCGGCCACTTTAGGCGCTGCCCCGTGCTCGAAGCTGCCTAGTGTAGTGCGACTGTTAATGATGAGGTGATTATTACTGAAACGCACTGTCTGCACGCACTGGTCTGTACGTTTGGTTCGCAACCATAAGGTCACCGGTTCGAATCCGCGTAGGAGTGGGTGTCCTCGCGGTATACTCCGTCCGCGCGCGAATGGTGGTGGTCGCGCGGCAGCGAAACGCCGTTACGGCGTACAGCTGACGCATTATTATTCTTTTTATTAGGCCAGCTGAGCGAGCGACACATCCGATTGGTGTAAACGAGGTTACCGCGTCGGATCGAAACTCCTCTAGGTGGACAGTCCGTATTCGATGTGCGCAAGAGAAAGAGCCCATTGTGTGAAAATGCCCATCCTAATTGAGTCGGAGAAGCAGTGATTCAATCGAAACAAAACAGGGAAATAAGCAAAATTGTTTGTAGTAACCAGGTTTTACAGCGAATAATCGTGATTACCCAAAGTGTATGTGGGTGTACTTTGTTGAAGTACCAAAAGGATGAGTTGCAAAGGACGAAATTGGTTCTATTGACGACATCATAGGATCAATGGTACCGCGTGAATCATGATGCCCCAGGGCTGGAAAAGCTAAGTGAAGGTGAAGGCACTGGCGTCATGGAAGATGTAACCGATGTAATTACGACGTCATCGGCAGCACACCTGCACATCGTAAGGGCGCGTCGCTGCCACGCGGGTTGGGGACATTGCGAGGTCCGTCACACTAGTGTAGACTCGAGTCGGCCAGAGGGCGGTGACAGCGTGTAAGCCAACGGTAGCTCAAATAATTCTAACAATTACGAAGGTGAGTTGTTGTCCGGTGTTAAGAAAATGAAGTTCACTGCTATGTTGGCGACTGACTGAGAAAGATGACCTAGGTAAAGAAATCGGCAAAGTTCGGAAGTACATCCCGCACCAAGACCAATAAGAGTTCATTAACGAAGCAAGGTCGAGTGCCAGCCACGCAGCAAGTACCGCGTATGAGTAGGATCCCCAGTCCAGAACAAGAGTGAGGAGTGGCGGTCTCCACGGTTGCTGGCAACCGGTGGTCCGCCGCATGACAATATAAGCAATGAACAAGTTAAATGAAAGAGAGCGCATATGTCCAGAAAGAGTTACCCATATGATATATTGATCAAGAGAGAAAAGCTATGTCACCGAGCGAGAAATGAAATGGAATGGGCAAAAGGAAGATAAAAGTGGGTGGTCCCATGGAACAGGGTACGCAGGAATGACCAGTGACGACTGTCTAGGGACCCTGACGAGTCTAAAAAGGAAAGACCGGATGGGAGGAGGGCAGTAAACAAGGTGATACAGAATACCAACTGCCAACTCACTCCAGCAGCTCCCGGTTCACGATAACCATCCTCACTACAGTCCGACTGGGCCCCTTGAACATGTCGCGTAGCAGTTTCAGCGAGCCACCCGGAATTGACCGAACCGGATACAGTATGGAACGGGTTAGGACAAGACGGAGTTGATAAAGGTTTCATTCTGCGTGAACCCCAGCCGGGCTGAGTTCCATGCGGAGGTCCTGAAATAGTCGAAGGATAGTCTACGGAAAAAAGTAAAGGGAATTGTGAGGATTGGTAGAATATGTATAACTGGGAAAAGCACGGTGATCACTCTACGACTCAGTTTTAAGAACTGGCTATATTAACTTGGCATGCACTTGAAGATGCAAAAATAGCAAGTTAGGTGTTCACCGAAATAGGTGTGTTAGGGTATATCAATAAAACCAAATAAGCTCTTGTATTGTCTAACAGAAGTAGGGTGGCGCAAGGCGCGAGGTGGACAAAAGTGCACTTCGCAGCGGGAATTGTAGTCACTGACAATCCAACTCGGTGCCATCGGTCCGTCACGCTTTCCAGGCTGGAGTCCACATGAGTCCCCTTGTGACTGACTCGAGACTTGACAAGACATGGCTCGCAATCGACACCAGTGGCGTGTCTGCTGCCGTCTCCTAGTCGGAATGCATGTTTAAAAGGTGTTAGGTACTATTATCTGTGGGGTAATGGGTAACTATGACGCGGGATAGTGAAAAGCACAGTGACAGTCAAAAAGCAACATCCAATGAAGCACCACACCACATGACAGCCAAATAATAACCACAAAGCGGAGCACAAAGTCAAGATGAGTGCTACAATGTGAAGAGGGGAGCAAAGCGAATCACATGATAATCACGCTTAACAGCATGATGCGGTGAGCCAGACAAACAAGAAACACGAACTAAAAGGAGAGCGCAGCGGATTAGTTACAATTCCAGTGGGCCGACGTGTCGCAGCTATAAAACATATACATAGGGATCAGATGATGCATAAATTGCAAGTGATTAAGATGTGAGGACGCAATGGTAGGACTTAAAATATTATCGGGGGTCAGATCAAAGCACTGCTTCATGGTAGGTGGCATGATGCGATGGCTCCGATTAGAAATGTATGAAATATGGAGCCAATCGGCCTCAGTGGACCGGATCAATCCGACAGGCACAACATGGTAGGAGCATGTTAAATCCAATTCGACGCAAATCCACACCCTTTCAATGCATGCAAACCAAATGGAAATGAGCAGGTATAACATCTGTCGCCTGATTTGCCTGAAGACAATAATTATCAGCTAAACTACCCACTAGTAAGAACTAAAAATGCTACCGTAGGAATGATGAAACGCTTGCAACCGAATCGCTCAGCTCACCGAGCATGTCAATACATCAAATAAGTTTTGTTAGTTTGCAGACTGAGGGAGCGCATGGGAAGACCAAGAGTAAGTGTGCGGACGAGGATGGTGGAACTGGCGAAATAAAAAAACATAACGGTCAGACGCGGCGACAAAGCATTCCTCAGAATGTAGTAGAAAACGGGTCAGATTGATTGGATTAGTTCTATATGTGCAGCTGCGTTAAGCAGCCCTTCACACATTACAGTCAAAATGCACTTTGATGGCAATCAAAAAGACGTTGCGAGGCTACTAGTTGCTGAATAAACAATAAGAAAACTATCGGTTTTCGTGAAAACCAGCTTTATGTACGCTGAGCATGGCAATCGATAATTGACAAACAGAAGATAGTGGTTGGCCGTCCTGGTCAGGACTTCCCTTGTCATCGCCGTGAATCCACGCAGCATTTTGAAAAGTGGTAGGGCTTGGATTTTAAATACTAACGAGTAGACGGATTTGGTTATGATTCGATTTGGTTCATCGCAATTTAATTCCAAACCGCATATGTACGCTACCAATCCGGAAAGCACCAGACGCGCGTTTCGCCCTATTGGGGCTCGACAGTGGTGCGCATTCTTCGGTCCCCTACTGGGGATCGAACCCATGACCGCTAGAGGCTAAAGCCAACTAGCCAGCAGCTTATGCCACGGAGCCATGGGGGACGGCAGCCGAGCATCACGGATTGAAACCTAACTGCAAAGAAATAATCAACAATACGAGAACCAAATGGTAGCAGGCGTACTTTTCGATGCGTTTTGTGACAAGCGCCCCAATTCACTCGTCTACTCACGCGGAAAGACTTGGATATTGTGTAGAGTTCGAACAAAAGGCAGCATTCGACCTGCAGCGAGGAGTGCAACGCGATGACACAGTATAATAGACATCCAAGTCGACTGCGTGGATCAGTAAGTAGTGGGGAAGTCTGAGAACGATGCTGAGATAGCTGACAAAATCGAGTTTTAAGTGATAGCAATTGCAAGCTTGATAATGAGAACAAAGGTGTCCTTTTCCAATATCTTCAGTTTTTCTGCACTCAAATGGAGTCTTTCTTTTCAAGTTAAAGGTCGCTTCTTATGGCTCTCGCCTATGGTGACACGTGCGACTGGATAAAATGCTGGAGTAATCTCGTTACATCTTGGTAAGTTTCCATTACAGGCGTTACAGAGGTACGGATGGTCGAGCGGGAAGTTCTAATTTCACCACCAAAAACGAAATACATCAGGCCCCCTTACTTCATCCATCTATGTTGTCATGGAAAGGATTATAATGTATTTTTCTCCGGTTGGCGTATTCGAAGTTCGCAGAGAGACAAATAGGTAGACGATTTAGTGCTCTAACCGTCTCTAGACAAAGCCGTAAAAGAGCCGGGGGCAGAACGCTTCTCGTTCCATTGAAGGAGCGTTACATGATTAGATTGAATGTAAATCAGTCCCAACGAGTAGCGAAGAAAACCGAAATATATACCTCGTGAGGTCAAACGCCCTCGTGAAAGTACCTCTGTCAACTCACCTTCCCTTGCCACTGCGCGATCTGCACCACCACTAGCGTCTACGACCGCGGCTGAGTCTCAAGTGCAATGTTCTCCACGGATTGAAGACTCAGACTCGGAACCTCCGAAATGCCGATTCACTGATCGGTGCGTGGATTTCTCAGAGCCTGTCTGTGAACCTCCGAACACTGAGGATCGATGAACCACTCAAAAGCGCAATGGGCCACGTAATCGAGTTCAGGCGCCCCCTGCTGATAAACAACAACCCAAACCGATAAGCGCCTCTATTCTTGATCCCACAGGTTCACCACCGATTTCGCGGAGGCGTCACAATCTCATGGTCTTCCACGCAGCAAAGTCAAAAGAGGAAAACCCTCAGATACGTTATGATCACGATGTTGAGTTTCTCCAGAAGCTCATAGACTCTTGGATGTGGGTGAAGACTGTGACGATTAAACAACTAATACGAATTGGCCAGCAAGCTAACCAGTCATAAGCATTACATTTGCAAATCACATGCCGCAGCTCATACTGTCTCGTCTATCAACGCTGGTAAGCATAAAGGTTCACATACACCAAGACTTGGAACCCGAAGACAGGGATCGTTTGAAGACTGCAGTCCTTGAGCTCAAACGCCGTACAGAAGAAGGTGAAACCAAATAAGACATAGTAAATTTTCGGGTGATCAAGAAGGTCGTACGAACTCGTGTCAACCGGTTGCTCAAGCTGCAGGCATGTCCAGCGGTACCTCCCAGGACCTCTGTGTAGCATTCGCTAACGTGTGCAGTCTAATGAATAAACGTGACGAGCTGTGCCGTTTCACTATCTTGGAGCGGCCTGACGTCTTAGGGCTTGCAGAGACTTGGTTGAAGTCCGACGTCAT
>CALYDF020005560.1:0-14227 GCA_944474145.2 Dicrocoelium dendriticum | reverse complement strand
AGGGAATCTTTTACTATACCAATAAAAATTTCCGCGCAACTCGATCTGTCTTCTGGAATCGCACACATTATCAACCGGATTCAGGATCGACAAAAGAGGGTCAGAAATCGAAGGCGAAGAAATCGAAACGTGACTGTCACGAGAAATTGAGGGAAGATTCCAAAAGAGCTTCAAAAACTCATAAAGCCAAGTCATCGGTTCAAATTGATTATGTTGCTTGGGAATCGTACGTGTATGGCCAGTCCATGGGCAAACGGAATCGCTCTCCGAATCCTGTTTTGACAACTAGTCCCAAATCGAGCCGCACGTCGTCGAGCTCGTCTTCCT
Organism: Dicrocoelium dendriticum; assembly: GCA_944474145.2. Lineage (NCBI taxonomy): Eukaryota > Metazoa > Platyhelminthes > Trematoda > Plagiorchiida > Dicrocoeliidae > Dicrocoelium > Dicrocoelium dendriticum. Next base: position 13,900 of record CALYDF020005560.1, on the reverse strand, counting down.
CGTCTTCACCAATTGCACACAGATCAGCATCTGTTAAAAGCTTTCATGACTCTTCGGCATCTCATAAGCATTCAACTCAATTTGAATCGCAGCCTAGCCACTCACGGCACAAACACAGACACAAATACCGTCGCGAGGTTAGAGAGAGCGCCCCTCCGCCGGAACCACTTCGCCCCCAAATATCAGAGCTCGAATTGTCGAGAAGTTCCAAAGCCGAAAAGCATAGGCTGAAGGAGTCCACTACTATCTTCGCTTATCCTTTCAAGCGCAGCCGAAGCCCCAGAGACAGTAAAGAGCCCAGATCTAGATCTCAGCCACAGGGTTCTTCAGAGCCCAAGCCTCGTGAGCGCCATTCTAGTGATGCTACCACCACTGTAACCGATGAATCGGCAGCACCTAAACTACGTCTATCAGGTCTGTCTTCACGCAACCCATACAGGGAAGAATCTGCGAGTGACCTTTCAGACGACCATTCATTAGAAGAACAAGTCGATGAAACTGCCCCCGATAAGACAATCCAATACACATGAGAATCCGGTTATAAAGCGCGAGACAAAAACCGATCGACTCAAACATTATCGTCTTTATTCTGAATCAGAGGCATCAGATGAGCACGACAATCCTGACGACCGCAGTGATGGCAACTCGGAAAGAAAGAGTGAAGACGAGCTTTCGAGTGCTCTTAACTCAGCAGATAAGCCGACTTCACAAGAATCCGGCGAGTCACGTAGCCTTCGTGCTCCCAGCAAGCCGTTCTACTTTCCTTATATTCAAGGCTGCCGTTCAGTGGAAGAGTTCGAATGCCTGAACCGAATTGAAGAAGGCACTTACGGTGTGGTGTATCGTGCACGGGATAAAAAGATAAATGAAATAGTCGCATTGAAGCGATTAAAGATGGAGAAGGAGCGCGATGGGTTCCCCATCACTTCCCTGCGTGAGATCAACACGTTGATGAAAGCACAACACGAGAACATCGTGACCGTCCGCGAAGTTGTCGTTGGTAGCAATATGGATAAAATTTACCTAGTCATGGATCACGTAGAACACGACCTGAAGTCACTTATGGAGATAATGAATGGCCCGTTCAGTGTTGGAGAGGTCAAATGTTTGCTTCTGCAACTTCTACGCGCAGTCCGTCACCTTCATGATAATTGGATTCTTCACCGAGATTTAAAAACTTCTAATCTTCTTCTCAGCCACCAGGGTATACTTAAAGTCGGTGACTTTGGATTGGCTCGTGAATACGGGTCTCCGTTGAAACACTACACCGAGGTGGTCGTCACGTTGTGGTATCGCGCCCCAGAACTGCTATTGGGTGTCAAGCAGTACACCTGTCCTATCGACCTGTGGTCTGTGGACTGCATTTTCGCAGAGTTTTTGTTGCAGCGTCCTTTATTCCCCGGCAAAGGAGAAGTGGATGAGCTCAACATTATATTCCGGGATTCTTCGGTTTGTCTGTGTAAAATTCTAACCAAAATTCTATGATTGTACACCTAGGCAACCGGTGTGGTTTGTTGAACTGCTTGCTGAGTTCGAATGCTTTACTTGCTCATCGCCATTTTTGCTTGGCGCTCGCTTCGGTTGCAACGCGCAACTGCTCAGTGTGCTGTGCTTGATCCGTTTCCCTAGCTAGAGCGTCCACGGTGTCGTTCGTTTATAGCTAGCTAACAGGGAATCTTTTACTGTACAAATAAAATTTTCCCTGCAACTCGATCCGTCTTCTGGAATCGCTCTCTGGGCTCCCGGAATAGGCAACCCTCTAAAATGTGCACTAAGTTACTTCAGGAACCGTTAAAAAGGTTTGTAGAAGTAACTTGGCACAATTACTTCATTTACTTTGGGACCAAAGCTTCTTCTAACACTGCGTCAACCCGAGATTTTATGTGGCTTCGTACCCGTCAGTTGTACGCGTCTAGTTGCGTGCGCGGACGCAACTGGCCCTTCCATTTGGCTCCTAAACTCTTTTGGCCTATTACTGGTTGTTCCAGGTCAACTGTTCATCGTTCGTTTGTCTTCAATGAGACTTTGCTGTTTAGTAACCTGCGCAACTGTCGCCAATCTTGTGATGTAGTTCCTTTACTGCTTGAACCGTTCACTGAGATTAGCAATCTTGGTGCCCACGTTTCTTCACTTATCGTGTTGACGTCAGCAGTGCGCAGTTGCGTGGCATGCGGTAGCGTTGCACAAGAAACACCGGTTATTTTGTCAGGTGGTTTTTGCGGACCTCAATCGCTTGCTTTCTATGCGGTTGTGAACTAAGTTTGAGAAAGTTGTCTAGTTTACGCACTGCTTGTTAATCGTCTTGTGTTTATTCGGTACATAAAGTGTTCTGGGCGCGGTTAACAAAAGCTACTGCCCACCATACAGCATGCTTGCTGCAAACTCGCACTGGTGGACAAACCTTATGTCGTCTAAACCAATACCATGCTGCTCCAGCTGAATCCATTGCATCCGAAAACACCAGGCGATGCACGCACTCGGATGCATGCTCTTCGCCGAAGTGTAGTGTACCGGCAAGCACGCTCTTTCAGTATATCGTATTACTAGATTTTATGGTTGCTTTTAGCTGCAAAACGTCCACTTGTTTTACTGACTGCACATCCGTTAACGCAAATGGCGTTGGTGAGTATATTGCTGCACCGTTTGTCGCACTGTAGCGCTTTGTAGTCTGCGCAATATCTTTTGGGTTCAGTCGCCTCCAGCTTTTATACTATCCTTATTTGTCACGGCTCTTACGTGTCATTGCTTACCGACAACTATCCCAGGCTTCACTCAGCAACTGGCGACCCCGGTACAGAGCAAGCCGTCCGCTATTTTAAATTCCCATTCTGGGGAGCTCCTTCCAGTGATTTTCTGCTATATTACTTGTGCTCGTATTGCTTTCTGTCTAGCACATGTTTATCCGCTTTCGTTAATGAATTATCTAGTGGATAAGCGAGCACCAAAATCGGTTAGTGCCGTTTTCGCCTGTCATGGTCAGATCTGTTGAGTTAGCCTCTCTTATTTCCGGGAGAGGGATCCTTCGGTTTAGTTTTCGCACCTAGAATTCATTTCTACATCCGTAGGATTTCTTCTGATTGCAGCATGTATACTCAGCTATTATCTCGCTTCCCCAGATTATATCCTCGCTGGTGAGAGCCCTCATACTTTGCCCAACTCTTGTAATCCACTACCGGACGCTTAAACGGGGTAATATTCATCGGATCACCTCTTCTGGCAAGGTCCGCCTGCAGCAACTCTTTAGGGATCTGCAAATAGGACGATGCCCTCAGCCCTTTTGCTCGAAATGCAACAGCGCATCTGCAAGTCCAACATGGGCACAGGGCTTCTCCGGGAGTTGCGGATGCAACGCTTTCCTGAAGGCATGCAGTCTATTCTTGCAGTAGCAAGTGACCTGCTACACACCGTAGTTGCAGATCTAACAGACCGCGTCATCGGACGGCCCTATCCAGAGAGTAAAACCAAAGCGCATAACCAGGTTTGTGCGGGCGCAACCATAACGACAAGCGCGACCGGCCATCCGCCAGCAATAGACGCATTCTCGTTGCAGATAGCGTCGCTTTAGCGCCAGGACGTGGAATTCACTTTAATCCCTAAGCAATGCAGCCAATCTGGATCAATGTCTGTCACACAAAACCTGATGCCCCAGGTTACTGCTTTTACCACTTGCGTTTTGGCACTAAAGTCCGTAAGTGCGTACAGCCAAGTAGCTACTCCGCTAGAGATAGTACGCCGGACCGGCCCGCAATGGCGACGGACGGTGTCGACAAATCCCAAAGTCGCCTCAGCTATATTGGTGAACATCATTCAGAGAATCAGTTCTTAGTTAATGCCGGGACGGAAGGCGGTATCATTCCCCGTATGCAAGGTGAGCCAATCCTTTCTTTGTCGACGAGCCGACGTGCCACCAATAGCACGCAAATTGCCACCTACGATCATCGGTCGCTTACCTTGGAACTAGGTCCTCGGCGCACGTGCCGCTGGAAATGCACCGTCGCTGCAGGCACTTTTTGTCATTGTCGGCATTGACCTTCTAAGGCATTTTGACCGCTTGGTTGATGCGAAACGCCAGGTGGGAGTTGACACCGCAACAGAACTCAATGTACTTGGAGTCACCGCCGATATCGCATCTATAACACCAGTCTGCTACTTTCCTACGACCTCGCCAGACTACGCTAACCTTTTATGCCAGTATTCCAAGCTAGTTCAGCCAATGAACGCAGCTTTGCCCACACGCACCCCAGAGAGACGAATGGCCTACCGGTCTCATGTCGCCCGCGCCGACTTTCACCCGAGGAACGAGAGTCTGCAATGGTGCAGTTTGAACACACGCTCTAAGTAGGCATACTTCGCCCTTCCGACATCCCTTGGTCCTCTCTCCTGCAGAGGATACCCGAGAAAGCTTGTGACGTGCGCCCTTGCAGTGATTACCGCGCAATCACTCAGCTAACCGTCCCAGATAGGTATCCCATCCCACACATGCAACACCATGCCGCGTGACTCACAGTTATGACGATCTTCAGCCATATCGATCCAGTACACACCTATCTCCAGATACTGGAAGAAGAACATGACAACCCTAAAACAGCCGTTATCACACGTTTCGGCTTGTTCGAACTTTTAAGATTGTCTTTCCGTTCCTGAGAATCCTGACTAAGTCTTCCTCCGAGCCAACTGATAAGCAGGTGTCCCATGACTGCGACTAGCTGCTCGGAAAATCGGTCCTACAAAAGCGTTAGTATTTCAATCTTATATACATTGTGTTCAACGGCAGTGTTCCAGGAAGTCGTGGGTTTGAGCTTGGCAAGCGTCTTCCCTATAAACAGCCACAGATATCTGTTTAACGACACTGCGACGTGGCCGATGTGACCCGCCATGGAACTAAACTCACTGCCCACTGCTTTACACGAAGAAGGATCCCAATACCCCAATTTTGCGAGCAAGTGTTTAGAAAACACTATCGGACTCCTGCGCCTATGGATAAACTGAGATTGATCTCCGGTACCATTCAAACCTGCACCCAGCATTTCCATAACCGAAACACTCAGTGATCGTACGGCGCTGCGGCGCCACCTTACCCTTTTGACACCAGTGCTACAGCTCTTCATCCCTGCATCATTCCTGTGCAAAATTATGTGCAATTTTCATGTCATGTATTTTACCGACACGTATTTCAGTGATACGAATACGTCGCAGCACCATTACCCCGCGAAACCTATTGAGCAATAAATCGTTTAGGGTCATTGTATAGCATGATTCCCGGCCATCTTTCTGTCTTTGCAGTTTTATTCAATTCTGCGCAAACGTAAGATTGCAATTGTTTAAATGTGTCGGGAACCAGCTACGCGGTTATAACGGTATTTTCGAATCCGTACGCCATGGAGTCTGATTTCCGGAGAAGCTTCCTTGGGCGTTATTTTGACAGATTTGATGAGCTCAATAGTTTGTTATCAGAATTTATGCTTCTTCATTATGTCAAGTTCGTCTGCTACAGCAGCAGAAAGTGTAGCGTTTTGCGGGTGAAGTATGAAAGGGGCATTTGTCGATGTGTGTGCTGCGTACATCGCAAGTCAAAAAGTACAGGAATGAGACGTGTTTAGTAGGCTTTTGCTTCTATTACCTAAAATCATTCAGCTCACGTGATATTAACCTCAAAGCTCGCGTAAACCCCATCAGTACTGGACGCAAGCTGAAAGTCACAAACTTCGACCAGTCTCCCGATCACCCAGTTAACCGCTTTCTTTTTGAGCGACACCCCATTAATCGCCGTCTGACGGACAACGAGTTCAGTCAGTCCTTGGACCTTTCCGCTACAACACACCAACAGGCGACATTAAGCAGTTCATCGAGGTTCGATTCGAAAAGCACAGTACCAGCGATGATGTCCCCAAGGTTCGTCGTAAATTGCGATCTGGCGTTACGTGTAAGCTAATTTTGCTGGTTTTTACTATCTGCAGTCAAGTTGCATCAGTTTAACATTCTATGGAGGAAGACGGAGTAGCGCGAATTATTTCAGAGGAAGGACTTTGCACACGCGTGTTATTCGTTTGGCAGCAACACGAAGTTTGAAACTGTTCGTTTTCGACTTTTTGTTGGTTATTCTGACGTTTTGTTACTATTCAGTAGAATAGTTAGACTACCTTTCTTGTCATACTATCTTGTTTCTAGGGAGAATTAACGTGGGCAACAGTGTTAGAGTAAACACTGATAACCGAACTTGACTTACCACTCTCCCGTCAGATCCAAGTAAGAAAATGCGAGCAAGGCAGTCTGTGCACAGACCTGCTAACAAATTGGCTAAACTAACTAAGCCACAACCTGATAATACTGACGCAGCCCCAACTTCTGACTGCAGAGTAATCCTATCAGATCCACTGAAAGAGGCACATGATAAAATTAACTTTCTTGAGATCGAATTGAGCGCACTCAAAAGCAACATCTCTGTACTGAGCGAAACTATATCAAAAATGATGCCACTAGCTCAGCTCTCGGGAATCACGCAGACCAATGATATAAATGAGCTCAAACTTGCAGGGGAGCTACTTACACACATTGCTAACGAAGTTTCCGAACGAATTCGCCGTACAAATAATGTAATGATATTCAATGTCCCCGACAAAACCAAGTTAGCGAAGGTGAAGCACTCGCTCATCAATCTCTGTAACATGACTCCCGACTCCTTCGACATCAAACGTTTACGAAAAACCCCCAGAAGTAAATTGTGCCCTATACTTATCACTTTTAATGATCAAGTACTGGCCAAGAATTTAATAGCAAAACGATTCGTTATGCGAGTCAGCCAATTTGGGGCCTATCGTGATCAAACCGGACAAAACACCTCTGCAGAGAGCATTTGCCTCAACCAATAAACTTCCGCCTAGGCAAAGGGCGGAAGGTTCCCCACCGCGACTGGACTTGCTACCTCACTCCCAGTAGACCTTGAGCTGTCACAACAGCACGTGGACCCAAATGTGACAAAGGCCTACAGCTCTGAACTAACTTCGTCCAACAGAGTAGTGCAATATGAAGCTGTTGTCGGTCAAGATGAGGCTGAGGTAGATAAACCGAACGATTCCGACATGTGTGACACTGATAACGGACCTCAGACAGATGAACTTATTGGTAACACATCTAATTAACCTATGACAAGCACCCCAATGACTACCAAGGAACTCTCACGCAACCGCCCAAAACGAAGGCGCATTAAAAAGCCGGCCTCTTGCAACTCCGACGTGCCGAGACGTCAAACCGGAGAACGTCCCAAGGAAAACAGGCCACCCCCACCCTCCGTGCTACCCAACAAGTGCTCACCTCAGAACAGACAGTCGCCACCCTTAAAGGCAATATCTAACAATTATGTACCACTGTTGGAGACCACGACTACCAACAAACAATTGCCGCCCCCAGAAAGCCATATTTGCTTCTAACTCCAATTGCTCGCCGTATAAGAGCCAATGTCCTCAGCCACAGCCCTAACATGCGCTACTCCCGCCCCGCTCCCGGTAGCGCTAACGCGAGCAACACCACTACCCCGCTTCAACGCCCCCAGCCCGACCAGTCTGTTAACCATAAACGGTCCAATACAACACGGTTCGCTGGTGAATCCACACCCTGCTCCTTAAGGCCGCAATTTCCGCGGTGCTATCAAACGGACAGTAACTATAATCAACTGCAGGTACCCCGCTACAAACCTGCTTCTTATAGAACACTTCGCGAAGTAACGAAACACACCATCCCACCCTCGCCTGCAAAGATTAACCGCACGCGCCCTACAGGCCCATCGATTACTGAACTGCCGAACACGCCAGTACGCATCCCCGCTCCTGTTTTATGGAATATGGCGGGCTACGGCTCGCCACAACTCACGAGACTGTTGGAAGAGGCTGCACTCTACCATCTTTACAGGCTCTTAAACATCCCACCGATGCCCTTGAGCAATCGCTGTCCACCATTCCAACAACTCTTGTAGTCGTCGGCTCATTAAAAGCTAATTTCAGAAATAGCATGCATTATCAGTCCCTATCTCCCCAGGAGAACATGCTCAAAAGTTCCCCTGCTGCGCAACTCAAAGCCCCCGGCTTAAAGGCAAAGCAAGTTTTCGCTTTCCCTGAGACACTTCTAGCCACACCTACAAGCTTGTCTTCCACGCATCCAACTGACTACCTAACCAGGAAACTCACCATTGCACGCAAACATACCACCAATCCTCTTCGAGTCTTGGAATGCGATACTGACACCGCAGTAACCAACCCACATCTGGAAGAAATATGCCTCTCAGAACTGCACGCCCACTGTACTCTATCTTCTACTGCTTTCGTACAACAAAACCCTGCCAATACCTTAGCCATCGCCAATAACCTTCGCCACACCCACAAACCTGTCTCCACTGTTTCGTTTCAGCCTGGTAACCAATCAGTCCCACTCCTTCAACCCGACCTGCTTTATGATGACGCGGACAGTAAGTTTGTGTCTGACCTCTGTAACCTTATAACTCTTATCACTCCTTCTGAGACAACAGCACCCATGCCCACGCACACCACTCAGATTACTTCTGTCTCTGATAATGCAGCAGATGCTCACTTCTGCAATGAGGCACTCACTCTATTTCTCATTAACGCAAGGTCCATCAAACATAAGATGCACCTTATCAGCCACGTCATTATCCTATCCGGCCCCCAGGTAGTGCTCATCAAAGAAACTTCGCATGATGCTAACACTCCTGATGCACAGCTGCAAATCCCGGGCTACACCTCCTTCAGCAATGGACGTACCAACCACCGAGGTGGCGGATGCCTCATTTAAGTGCGTGACGATTTCGGGGCGCAATCGTTTCAAGAACTTTCAATCGGCCCTCTGGAAGCTTCGATTTTGATGCAGACTAGTAGGGGACAGCACGATATCTTAATTGGCTGTCTGTATAACCCTCCACACACTAACACAATCGGTATACGCAATCTAGTGGAACTCTTCACGGAAGTATTCCTATTGCCTACTCACTATAAGCTAATCGGTGGTGACTTCAACATGCCACAAGTGGCCTGGCAAAGGCAATCTGCGTCACCCAAATACCGTGCCTTTGTGGACACCACATATGCATTTAGGTGGACTCAACGCGTGCATGCACCCACTAGGCACAATAACACATTAGATTTACTTTTTACAAAAGGAGTTGCACGTGCACCTGCTAGCGTGCTTGATAATCTCCCTGGATGCGATCACAAATAGTAAAACTCTCTTTCCAACTACCCATCACTCGTCCCCCATTGGCTAGAACAGCGTCTTCTGTTCGGCCCTTCAAAAGAATCAACTGGACAAACTTTGCTCTATTTCTGAGATCCATCAGCAGGGATGCATTATTCCTGGCTACAGACGCGGGCACCGCCTCTTCTGTACTATATAAAAATTATTGTGTCTGACAGAGAGTTAGAACCGCTGCGAATAGGACCTTAGCACGATTGCTCACGGTCAGGTTACGAAAGGTGAAAAACCAGCAAACCTGTCCGATGACACGAAAGGAGGAATAGAACGCTGATCTTAAATAGAGATCCGACAACCGATGCAAAGCACACGCAACACTCGAAGGCGGCACGACGTCACCGAAACCAGAAGGCGAACGAAATTCGAAGAAAAGTATATATCTTGTTGTGTTAAAACAAATGCACAAAAATTGACGGAAGATAGAATAGGAAGTTACAAGGAAAAGTGTGAAGAATTTATAAACACGACAGGACTCCCCTCCTAGAGCGAGTCGGGAGAACGAACGCTCGAAAGTTGTGCGTTGTTGGTAGTCATTAGTTTGGAAGGCAAAACAAAAGCGCTTCCGGAGCGTGTGTGCTTTGATGCAAATGGTTCACCCCGGGTTCAGTGGAGGGTGTAGAGGGGGGCACACAGGGTTCACACATCGGCTGGGTAGGAGGGGTACTGGGAAAGGTCTGTTCGGTGGCTTGTGATGTTTTAGTTTCGATGTACACTGGTTTTAAGCGATCGAGGCTCAGGGAATCATTCGAACCGTTTCTATCCAATATGAAGTATTTCTCTTTGAGAGCAAGAACTTTGAAGAGGCCCTCATACGGTGGTGTCAAGGGTTTACGCACGCATCGACGCGCACAAAAACGAAAGGGCAGGTGTGCAAATCAGAGTGGACTTGCTGATTCCGAGGGCTGAATCTGGGCGGTGTCGGCAGAACTGAAGAAAAATGTTGTCGCTATCGTACCACGTAGGAAGTCGGGTCTAGTTCGCCAGTGATTCTGGAATCTAACACCATCTCACCGGGAAGTCTGAGAGTTATGCCGAAAACCAGTTCAGCGGGGTAACAACCTAGTTCGTCTTTGACCGTGTTGCGAATGCTGAGAAGGATAATTGGTAGCTGTTCGGACCAGTGCGTACTCGATTGTGATGCGGTAATTGCTGCATTCAGTTGACGATGAAACCGTTCAACAAGGCCGTTGGCTGTTGGATGGTAGGCGGTTGTTCTCAGATGACAACAGCCGAGTAAACGATTGAAGTCTCGAAAAAGAGCGAAATTGAACCGAGGACCTCTGTCTGTTGTGATCGTGGCTGGGTGCCAAACACAGATATCCAGATATCAACGAAGGTCCGCGAAACAGTTTTGGTGGAAATGTCTCGTAAAGGAACTACGTGAGGCCATCGTGTGAAACGGTCGACACAGTTCAGTAAATACTTTAAACCGTTGGATGGAGGAAGTGGTCAAAGGAGATCAAGGTGCACATGTTTAAATATAGCGTCGGCTAACGCGAATGTGCCAGGTACGGTGCTCGTGTGCCGATGTATCTTGCTAGTCTGACAAGTGACACAATGCTTCGCCCATTTTTGGATGTCGGAACGCATATTGTGCCATATGTAGGGGTCAGTGATTAACTTGACCGTGGCTCGAATGCCAGGGTGGGAAAGGCCATGCAGGTGATCAAAAACAAGTCTGCGGTACTGCTGCGGAACAAAAGGTCTGGGCTTTCCAATCGATAGATCACAATAGACTTTAGAATCGGAATTAACTATGGGCAATTGAGAGCTTCAAGGAGGTTTTTGTCATCAAGTCTGCGAACTCAGGATCGTCTACTTGGTCAGCTGCCATATCCTCGAGGTTAATAGTTTAACGAGAGATATGGTGGAGATCGATACGAGACATAGCGTCAGCAGCAGCGTTGTTAGTGGCATCAACATGACGAATGTCTGTCGTGAATTGTGACATGTAGTCTAAATGACGGGACTCACGAGGTGAAAATCGATCGGAGGAACCGCGGAAGGCAAAAGCTAGCGGTTTGTGATCCGTTAGGATAGTGAAGGTACGTCATTCAAGTAGATGTCGAAAGTGCTTAATGGCAAGATAAATAGCCAGGAGTCCGCGACCGAATGTGCTGTATCGAGTTTGAGCAGGTCGAAGCTTTCTGGAGAAAAAAGACAAAGGTTGAGGTTGGTTGTTGATTAGCTGCTGTAAAACGGCGCCAACGGCAGTTTGTGATGCATCTGTCCTGAGAACGAGAGGTGCATCAACATCGGTTTTCATGTGGCTAAGCGCGGTGGCGATGGATAACGCCTGCTTGGTCTTATCGAATGCCACAATAGCTTCTGCTGTCGGCTCAAACTTTCGGGACTTGCCTTTTCGTAAATCTGTCAAGGGCTGAAGTAGCCTGGAACAATCTGAAATGAAACGATTGTAATAGTTGACCATCCCGAGGAAATTACTCAAATTTTTGTAAGACTGGGACATTGGGTGATCCGCGATTGCCTGCGTCTTTTCGGGGAGTGGGCGAATACCATTGTAGTCGATTCGGTGACCGAGAAAATCGACACAGGATTGGCCGAAAATACATTTGTCAACATTAACCGTCCCGCCATACTGATCGAAACGCTCGAAGATCAGACGGAGATGTGATAGGTGTTCCTCATCGTTCGAACTGGCGACGAGAATGTCGTCGATGTAGGCGAAGACAAAGTCTAGTCCTCTTAGGACTTGATCAATGAATCGCTGAAAGGTTTGGGCAGCGTTTCGCAATCAGAAGGGCATACAGACGAATGCACAGAGACCAAAGGGGGTAGTAATGGCGGTATTTGGAATGTCGTCAGGAGCGACAGGAATGTGTTGGTATGCACGAACTAGGTCGATTGTAGCGAAAACAGACTTTCCGTGCAAGTTGTTGGAAAAATCATGGATATGGGAAATTGGGTATCTATCGGGAACAGTGACACTGTTGAGCGCACGGTAGTCGCCACATTGTCTCCAATCGCTGGTCTTCTTGGGCGCCAAATGAAGCGGAGATGCCCAGCAGCTTTTGGAAGGGCGTATGATCCCGAGGTAAAGCATGTGTTCGAACACTCTCTTGGCCGCTTGTAGTTTGTCTGGTGGAAGGCGTCTTGGCTTGACAGACAAAGGACAATGGACAATGGTTTATTACGGGTCAAAAAGCATCGCTTAACAAGTCCCGTGGGATGGACATTATTGCGAAAATAAATTGCATAATAAAGTGAAAAGCCTTGTGGTAGACTCACCATAGACAACCTGGACATAAACGGGACAGATGTCCACTTCAGGTATTAATGCATTACTTGCAGCTAAATGCATTTATTTTGACATTTAGGTAATAAATTAATAGTTGATATGCATTATATTTGCTATTATTTGACCATAACCCCAGCGGTTTAAATGCATCTGCAGGTCCTATTTATTGGCCGTTTTCGGTGTTCGTAACCTTGGTCGCTGATACCGCTTCGTTCTGCGCTATTGTCTAGCTTCCTTGAAACTGCGTTTCCACAGGTGTTACCTATCAGGTATTTCGGTTAAACATTGTTGATACGTAGGTGTTCCCTTTCAGCATGTCACGTCGACGAAGTTATCAATTAACTGCGCAGTTTCCGTCTCGTAGCACCATTTACCGTGCAGCGAAAAGAATGAAATCAGGATTCAGCTACGAAGAGGTGCTTCTGTTGTCAGAGTGCTAAAACGACAAGAAGGTAATAGCAGCCACTTTAATATCTTAAATATGATGCTTACACAGTTCAAGCCTCACTGCACACTTATCAACCGCAGTGAAGATGGACAGGACCCCGATGAATTGGTACAAAACATGAGAAAATTGCTCGCAAAATCTCAAGTACCTGCGTCCTTTGTTCTACCCACTGTTGTAGCCCTTGTGCAGCCGTGGATGCCAATTTTTGCCAAAGATTAACCGGACGTTGATGCGCACGCCCCACGGACCTCCCGCATTCGCGTGGTGTCACCGGGAACTTACGGTCACGTAGGTCCTGCGTGGAGGTATTGTTGACGAGTGCATGGGTCTCTGTGTCTGTCGCGGGTGAGGGGGGTGTATGGGGATCAGTTGTCATATGGAACGGTTAAACGGTAGGATGCATCAAGATGGATTATGGCCAATCTTGTGCCGGGTCATAAAGCGCATATCACGAAGCCATTTATAGTTGATGTTTAGTTGGTGGGGCCGGAGGGAAGGGGGGGGTGGGGTGGGGGGGGGGGGGGCGACACAATGTAATGAAAGTACGTACTTGGCAACCCAAGGATTAATCAGAGCTTAAGCCGTTATTCGTGTGATACCCCTAGGACGTTGGTGGGGTGTGTTTTGCAAAGGGAGGGTAACATTGCCGGTGATGTACAGCTTGAACAAATGCCACCCGAGCGGGTGATGAGTAGATGAGCCGCAAGGTACACGTATCCCCACTGTTACTGATAGCACACGTACGGACTAATGCATCCGGTTCTGAAGGAAATGATAGCCGAAACCACGTCGCCATTTGCTGCTTATGAATGTGTCGAGTGGTTGAGAGGGACTATCCCTATTGACTATATCATTCAGTATGTTTGGGTGTGTATGCGCAGAATGAAATAAAAAACTGCTTACTTCGCCCGTGGGGACAGTGGCATTTCGACTGC
>CALYDF020005559.1:0-14239 GCA_944474145.2 Dicrocoelium dendriticum | reverse complement strand
GGCCCCTGCTCCCGGACCTCTTCTTACTCAGGTGATGCAGGATGAGCCATGGACGGTTAGTTTAGAGCCTCCGTCAGAGGCCGAGGTCCGAAACGCGATCACAGCCCTCAATCGTTTTCGTGCCGCTGGCCCGGATTCCCTCTCACCTGCACTATTTAAGGATGGAGGTGAGGTCCTCTGCAAAGCACTGACCTCCTTATTCGAATGTATCTGGAAGGAAGAGAGTGTGCCGGTTAATTGGATCGAATCGATTATAGTGGCAATATACAAGAACGGCAGTCGCACAGACTGTGCGAACCACAGGGGTATTAGCCTAACGCCAGTTGTGACAAAATTACTGGCCTTGATTCTCGTTCGTCGCGGGACGTCGTCGTGGGACGGGAATCTCGGATTAGGGAAGAGCAGGCCGGTTTCCGCCCAGGACGTGGCTGTATAGACCATATATTTACTTTGCGACAGGTGCTAGAGCAGCGCCACGCATACCGCAGACCGACAATAGCTGTGTTCCTCGATTTCAAGAGTGCGTTCGATTCAGTCGATCGATCGATTCTGTTCGAAATACTTGCGCGCAAAGGTGTTCCCACGAAATATGTGAACATCCTTCGTGCTCTATACTCGAACACTACAGGCCGCGTCAAGGTCTACCATGTCCTGTCGGATAGCTTCCCGACCAGAAGTGGCGTTCGTCAGCGTTGTCCGATTTCCCCATTTTTGTTCAATTTCGTCGTGGATTCTATCATGGAGTGTTCCCTTGCGGAATATCACGATGTAGGTGTTGAAGTGCTGCCTGGTGAAAGGTTATTTGATCTAGATTATGCGGACGATATCGTCTTGCTTTTCGACGATGTTGGGGCGGCACAATCAACCCTGAATAGCCTGTCCAGAGTGGTCCCATTATTTGGTATGCACTTCGCACCTTCAAAGTGCAAGTGTTGCTGCAGGACCACCAGCCACTTGATGACCCCTTGACGCTTGCTAACGAGGAACTCGAGGTGGTTGATCATTTCACTTATCTTGGCAGCTGCATCAGCAAGGATGGACGCATAGAAACTGACGTCAGCTCACGCATTGCAAAAGCCAGAGCTACCTTCTTGAACCTGCGGCATCTTTGGCAACAGAAGGGAGTTTCCCTTCGTCTGAAAGGCCGGGTATACAAGGCCACAGTGAGGGCCGTTCTATTCTATGGTAGTGAGACGGCCCCTTCGGTCTGAAGATATGAGGCGCCTTCAAGTCTTTGATCATCGTTGTCTGCGAAGCATTGCTGGTGTCGGATGGCACCAGCGTGTCCGCAACAATGATGTGCTTAGGCGAGTACTAGGTGGTGATAATCATGCTAGCTCCCTAGAACAACAGATTGCACTGAATAAGTTGAGTTGGCTCGGGCACGTGCTACGTATGCCTGGTCACCGCTTACGTAGGAGGGCCTTGTTTAATCTGCCAGGTGTAGGGTGGCGCAAGGCTCGAGGTGGACAGAAGTTGACTTGGCAGCGGCAAATGAAGTCGCTGACTACCAAACTGGGTGCCGTTGGTCCGTCTCGCCTCCCGGGCTGGAGTCCACGTGACTCGCCTTGTGCTTGGCTCGAGATTTTACAGGACATGGCTCGCAACCGACACCAGTGGCGCGTCTGCTGCCGTCTAATTGGATTGCCTGTTTAAAGTGTGTTTGGTGCTGAGTTATCTGCGGGGTAATGGCTGATTATGACGCGCGGCAGTGAAAGCCGCAAGGAAGCTGTCTCGCCGATGCCGCCTTATCTTTGCACGATAGCCAGCTGTTTGTGACGGTATGTTGTCTACACAAGGTGTAGGCGCCTTGACCCTGAATGTTTGCGTAGGGCATTAAGGTTTTCAGGCAAGTCCCCCTTCTCTCCCTCTCATTATTCTTTATTTCATAGGTCTTTATGGTTGTATGGCAGCGAAGCATCAGTTCAAATGGCTGATGTACTGCTGTTGATAATGATGTGGCCCTAACGGGACGCAGTATGTCAAAATACCGGTGCCTGGTGCTTTTCTATATTAGCCATCGCAGTTTGACTGAGTGTCCATGATGAATTATGTGAATTGTACTAAAGGCCTTACTACTCATTATTAATGAGTATCTTAGTTATAAAGGTCCCAAGTAAACCAGTCATATAAATACCATTTTCAATTTAAACTGAACATTTTTCAAACCACATTGGACATTTTGCAAACCACATTGGACATTTTGCAAACCAAAGTGGACATTTTGCAAACCACATTGGACATTTTGCAAACCAAACTGGACATTTTGCAAACCAAACTGGACATTTTGCAAAACAAATTGGACACGTTGCAATCTAAGTAGCAACTGGCCAATTCGTTGGTAAGAAACGAGCAGTAAGACTGCTGAATGATGTTCAGAATATACATTGTGATGACGCTTATACACTGGCATTGTGTAAACAGCGGGCTACACTGTAAAACAATGCTTGATCGTGAGCAGCGACCGAAGATCTGAACTACCCTCCCCTCACCCCATTGACATTCGTCTAGTTGGTGTGCAGTGCCCATACGCATCAACCTGTGTAGGTGTGTGACAATTGGAAAATCGGACGTCCGAATCGTAATTGTGTATCAATCATTTTGTGAGTGGATTGCGATGCGCAATCTCAATGTGCACCGTTATTCTCATTAGAGGGAACCTTTTCCGATTCGGTCAATGGGACCATGTCGGATGAAGCAGGTAGGCGGTGTCCCAGCTTCGCCCGTCTCTCTATTAGCTTTCGCAACTGCCACGTTATTGTATCAGCGTAGGCTGTAATGACCCCCAGCAAAACCAGTCTAGATCTAGAGCTTATTGTTGCAACATATCAACTACTGAGGAGTGGGCCGATTACACGATGTTCAGGCCACATTGTGGTCACGATAATGTAACCGAACTGCGTACGTATTGGGTGATTGTGTAAGCCCTTCTCTTGACATGAGTGCCGTTCGCCTCGGTCAAAATCGGTGACCTATTTTCTCCTACACCCCCCCCCCCCATAGGAATTCGTGTGTTTTGTCTGGGTGTGTGGACTGACCTATGCAGCGGTACCACTATTGGAGCCGAGCATACGATAATGGTTCCACTCAACACAACTTAGCTTTATTAGCTCCGTGCCGCACGAAACGACCAAAATGAGTGACGAACAACAGGAGAGCTGGTGTCCGACGCGACGGCACTGCAGGCGAACATCATTTGCGCAAAGAGAAATTCTCACAAAACTTGTGCTGGTCGACGGCAAAACTACTCGGGAAGCCGCTGAAGTCGCCGGTGTTAACGCGAGTACGGCAAGGAGCATCATTAATGCCTACAAGCGAGAAGGCTCAAATACAGAGCGCACCTGCGGTGGAAACAATAGGGAGAAGCTGACTCCCAATGTATTGCAGCGTGTCGAAGAAGCGGTTGAACGGCACTCTGAGGACACGTTGGTGCAGCTGCAGATGCGCCTGAGAGAGAATGGGATAAACCTATCAGTATCCTCTGTCTCCAACGCCCTCAGAGACTAAAGATGCCTCTCAAAAGTGTCATTACGAGCTCGACCGAGTCAACAGTGCACGACAATCGCTAGCCGACAGGCGTACGCTCTCGAGTTCTCGGCAAATGCACCTTCTAACAAGGAGAAATGCATCTTCATAGATGAGAGTGGTTTCAACCTTCATCTGAGGCGAACTCAGGCTCCCTCAAGAAGAGTGAAGCGCGCGAACAGGAATAGAGAAGTCTATTCGTTTAATTTGTATACCATTGGTGTGGGTGTTTTTTCCTAACCTTGTGAATCAGTACGGATGTCATCCATAGGTGGATATTGTGTCTCGCACAAATTTACTGTGTTTTCAGACTAACAAACTCCGAAAAATGTTATCCAGCTCAACAGTCAGATGGCTTAAAACTGAGTATCTACGGGGTTTTATCTTTAGATTTCTTTTTACTGGTTAGTGATTTTCTAAACAAGTAGGTACTTCTGGACATACAGTGATGAATGAGGAGGCACCTACACTTATGCGACGCGATAACAAGCAGGTTTTATTGAAAGATTGATTTAGCTGAGTGAAGATCAGTTTGAAGGAACTGTTATGTGAATACACCGCGACACGTAGTCTAAATCGTCTCCCTGATTTACTTCTAAGTAGCACGCAGTCACTGAATCGGCAACTGGAGCCTGGAAATTTTAGGTTTTACCCGCTCGCAGGACTGCAATCAACAATACTTATCGCACTCGTCTGCGCACAGCAGGTCTAGGTAGAATGGACCTAACCGGAGGAACGTTGGAATACCTGCAGAAGCGACTTCTGGTAAGCCACTGAGGCGGGACAACCAACGCTTGCCACGAGGAGTAATGGCGTCATTTTAAAGACCAAACTGTGACAAATGTGATGTTATGAGTGGACAAAATGTAACATTAAGATGCAGTACCTAGGTAGATCAAGTCCGTAGAGTGTTGACTTCAAAACAACGTCTTAAATTTACTAATCTTTAACTAAATTTAATATCTTTGCAGTAATTACAATACACTCGAATGTCATTACCACCAGGATGACATATGCTGTTAGGATTGACTGCTGAAAAAGGTATACGGACCACAAGCTGCGTTTACGCAGCTGTACATAATACACCTTATGTGTCCTCCGAGAGTTTCTTTTCATCCGTCCAAAGAGGATGAATTCCGTTATAATGAAATCACCCTGTGATATTGTTCCAATTAAATGGAAGATGGCACACTAGTAAAGAAATGACCAGAAGCAGCCCGGATGATGACAGCGCAGGTCTGGTGTTTACACTGCAAATGTGTTCTACCTTTCCGGGTTCAACGCTCATCTGTGATATACGCACAGAAGTACATCTGAATTCAATTTAGCAAGTGACAGCATGGTGAATTGTGGCTTATCTCCAGAAGCGAAACGCACTTGATTCCAGTATCGTTACTTAGATACTCTTCATAGAGGCGGCAGCGGTTTTTGAAGAAGTCCCAATCACTGAAAGCAATCGGATCGTCTGGTGAGATGGTCAGATTCACAGGCTTCAGAACTTCAGTGACCAAAAGTTCCCAGTGCATCTGGAACGAAAAAAATAACGAGACGGATGCAGCTTACCGGATGCGGACACATGCGGTACACCCTGAAGTCACGCTGGACTCCAAGCACTGCACATAGGTACTAACCTCAATCAACGGACTATGGGATTATGCTGTTCAGTAAAACAAGCACTATAACTGTAAAAGCCTGATGATGAATTAACGAAACAAATATGTTCGCTTACACAGACTTTAGATGGGGAGTGGTAGCCTGAGCACAACAGCATTCTTCTCTGGTGTGAACAAGATAACGACTTTATGCTGGTGGTCGAAATCATCACTTCATTTTGTATATAAACCTTGTAGAAGTGCAGAATAGCCTCTTTAAGGTTATTCACTTGTTCAGCGATCATATAAATGTAAGTAGTTTCATGATATCAATTCACATCCATCATACGTGATCCCTGCCATCTTGCGATACTAATTATACTACGAGCGTTTTGCAGAAGAAAGCTATTATTTTGCCAATATGCTTCAGAAAATGTACGGAGATAGTTGATGCCTTGATTATTTAGTCTCCCTAAAGTTAAAGTTACTTTCGGTTAGTATTCGAATACATTACCAGTATTAACTGTGCAGATCTATAAATTTGGTGTCCTTGCTAAAGCGAAGCAATTTTTCCGTGGCAGAATGGAGGAAAAACGTCATACATCTTGCCAACGTTCAACCATGTTACTTGCAGTTAACAGATAGGTGGTGGATATGCGCGAACACACTGTTAACTGTCATTGTAATTGTCGAGTGTGCCAAGACAGAGTAGCATAGTTTAAGAAGTCTAAGCATTATACACCAGATTTCGAAGATTACTGTGCCTCACGGTATTCGGCGACGTCCCTGGTTCATCGAAAGGATACCGCCATGTAGAACGTATCTTAAAGTAACACGCAATCAGTGACCTGTTGAAAGTGCCTAAGCATATTTTATTCTTTGAGTGTATTTGGATAAATAAAAGCAGCTTGATTTTATTGTTACATAACAAGTAGATATCCTACTCCCTTCGTTATCCAAAGAATAGGTTAAGTCGAATAATCTGTCCAAACTTTGCGCAGCCCAGGGGAAGTGTAACTGCTGCGCCCTAGACACCTCAAAACGTCGGACAACAATGAATTCCAAATGACTGCATTGCCTTCTGAACCAGCAGGGTCTGAAGATGCTCTGAAGGTTCAGCCAATTTTGACGACTGCTACATGATGGGGTAGACGATACTGGGTGATACCAGTCATGTATGCGCTGACGCTGATGGTGCCTACATCCTGACAATTGGTCTACCCACTGCTGCTACTGTTGGCAATTTGCACATGTTCTGGTCGCCTCCTCGTGGCGACCGCTGGGTGGGAGTTGGGTTACACCCATCTCCCTGCTAAGATCCAAGACACCAATCCGCATGAGTTGGTGAAGTGACCATATGCTAGACCCACTGCCTTTCAAGTGTAGATTTAGTCGAAGGCTTTGACTGAGGACCCGAGTCGTTCTCCTGTCACGTGTGGGCGCCCTGACAGTATCCTAGTCCATCCGCTTCGGAGGTTAGGAAGTGGTCGATGGCCCTCTTTCCGTAAAACCTAGCCATTGGAGACAACAGGTCTACGGGTTATAAGCCCAGCGCTTAATTGGCGTAGAGCATGAGCGCCACGCATTGTCTCTGACGGTGGGAGGGCACCTCCAGGTGCTCAATGGTTTGCTACTACCCGCCTCAAGCCAGGCAGGCCCTAGTCAAATTGGTGCAAACTCGACAAAACCCATCTGCGTCTGGCCGTGGTCGCAGGTGCGTATCCTACTACGGTCGCAAAACATATAATAATTGTTCCAGTACCTCAAAGGTTGCGTGTGACGGCCGTCAAGCAGATCCCCATCTGTCTCTGCAATCACATTCCCGAGCTGGATCTGCTCCCCACATCCTTGTGAGTCAGGCTGTTGAGCCAAAGGCTCCGGGCGGATTCCCTCAACCAAATCTCCAAAGCACCCACTGCTATGTGGGTCAGGTTATTGAGCTAAAGGCTCCGGGTGGAGTCCCTCAAGCAAACCTCCGAAGTACATCCGCCACCTAGCGTGCGATTGCCCACCAATGCAGTCGTATGCCTGCACGCAAAGCACTCAGCATCGGGTGCTGGAACGTGCGCACACTACTGGACCGGAACTCGAGTGAGCGTCCCGAGCGACGCACTACATTGGTCACTATGGAACTGAAACGCTACTACATCGATATTGCGGCGCTCAATGAGACGTGTCTCGCTGAGCAAGATAACTTGCATGAAGCAGATGCTAGCTACACGTTCTACCGGATGGGCAACGCCACCTCAGCACCACGTGCACATGAGGTTAGATTTGCAATATTCGACCGCCACCATGGCCAGCTCGAGGGTGAACCAACAGACATCAGCGCGCCACTCATGACTGTTCGCCTACGACTCGGAAGAGGTAAGTTTGCCACTTTTATAAGCACGTACGGTCCGACCAGGTGTTATCCTGATGACACGCGTGCTCAATTCTACACTCAACTATCCTCCGTGATACGGTCTGTGCCGAGGAGCGACCGACTATTTCTGCTGGGTGATTTCAACGCCCGCGTTGGGCGTGATACATCTGTGTGGGCAGATGTTATCGGTGCGCATGGCATTGGTTCTGCGAATGCGAACGGTGACAGGCTGCTCTCACTGTGTGCCACTCACGGCCTGACGATCAGGAACACTCGGTTTGCACTGATTGCGAGTGATATAGCAACTTGGACGCACCCACGGAGTGGCCACGCTCACCTGCTCGACTATGTCATCGTACGTCAGTGTGATACGTGTGAAGTGCGCATGACACGTGTACTGCGTGGAGCTGAGTGTGGCACAGATCACAAATTGGTGCGCACCATACTGTAAATATATTTTCGTAAATCTATGTATTTCGCTCCAGCCGTGCATCGGCGTAATGGTAACATTCTCTCCCTCGGTACTGTGGAGAAACGTATTGAGCTGGAGAAGGCAATTGCTGCACACCTGTGTGATGTGGAAGGCATAGCCACAGTGGGCGACCTGTGGCACCACATTCACGACCAGGTGACAGCTGCTGCCGAGGAGACCATCAGGCGCACAAACTGTAAGCGGCCTGATTGGTTTGATGAGAACAATGCGACGATTGGCGCATTGGTGTCAGAGAAGCATGCAGCATTTGCTGCACATGTCGCAGACCCCAGTGACTTGGGGAAGAAGAGTCAATTGCACAAACTTCCACGGCGACTGACAAGAGAGCTCCGTCGCATTAAATATGCATGGTGGAAGACGAAGGCGAAGGAGATGGAATGCTAAGCCGAACGCCGCCAACACAAGGAATTCTTTGACTCCTTGAAGGCGGTGTATAGACTGAGATTGGAGCCGCTGAGGACGCTGATCGATGGTAGCTCAGGCGCTACCTGCACACAAACTGCAGACATAATGCAGACCTGGAGGAAACAGTTTGACTGTCTCTTGACCAACCGTTCAGAAATCGAGTGGCCTACGTTGAACGGCCTCTAGCAGCACGATGTAAAGGCGAGTCTGACGGACACGCCGACACTGGATGAGACGCAGAGAGCACTTGCTCAGCTGCGAAACCGGTGCCGACGGGATCCCGTCTGAAGTATTGAAACACGGCGGACCCGCGTTGCTGACTGTGCTGCACCTCTTGGTGCGACGCGTATGGATTGAGGAGGAGGTGCCTCCTGAGCTGAAGGATGCCCTTGTGCTATCACTGTACAAGAGCAAATGTAGCAAGCAATGTTACACAAATTATCGTGGCATCAACTTGCTGAGTTGTGTGGGCAAAGTGATTGCCCGAATCCTGCTCAACCGCCTCGTCAGTCAGGTTGTGGAACCTAACGTGGCGGAAGAGCAGTGTGGATTCCATTCAGGTCACAGCAATATAAATATGGTGTTTGCGGCTCGTCAGTTGCAGGAGAAGTGCAGAGAGCGATACCAGCAGTTGTACTCGCCTTTTGTTGATTTCACCAAGGCATTTGATACGGTGAACCGCGAGGCATTGTGGCTGGTGTTGGGTAAGTTTGGCTGCCCGCTAAGTTTGTAAGTTTAATTTAATATCTGCACAGTGGTATGCGGGCGAGGGTGCAGCTGAGTGGAGAGACCTCGGATGACTTTGCAGTTGTCCTGGTGTGAAGCAAGACTATGTCTTAACTCCTGTCCTGTTTAATATATATCTTCATGTAAGGTTGTCTTGTGCTTTTGATGCGTTCTTTTGATGTGTTCTTGTGGAGCACCGTATTGATGGTAGGTTACTGAACATCCGGCGTTTCGGTGCGAGAACCCTAATCTGTGAGACAACGATCCGTATGTTGCTGCTGTTAGCTGACGACTGTGCGTTGTTTTCACACAGCGCGGATGAGTTGCAGCATATGACTAATGCTCTGGCTTCGACAGCGGCTAAATTCAGGCTCAGCATCAACACAATCAAAACTGGCTGTTTCTTTCAGCCTTCACCGGAGGTGCAATCTTCAGGACTGCCGCGAATCAGCATTTGTGCTGAAGTATTGGAAACCACTTCCCGCTTCTGCTACCTTGGGAGTGTGATGTCGGCTGATCAGCAGTTACACAGTGAGCTGCGTTTCCGCGTGTCGAAGGCGGTGGCGGCATTCGGGAAGCTTGAGTACCGAGTGTGGAGCAACCATCAGAGTACCACTGGCACGAAGCTGGCGGTGTACAAATTCATGATGCTGTCTGTTCTTCTATACGGTAGTGAAACGTGGATGAGGTACCGGCGAGATGTGCGATATCTTGAGCGGTTTCATCAACAGTGTCTACGAAGGATTCTGTGCATCGGTTGGTGCGACAGAGTTGCAGACACGGAAGTGTTGCGACAAAGTGGAATGGATGCAGTGGACTGCATACTTTAGCTGAGACATCTGAGGTGGCTCGGTCATGTGAGCCGTATGGATTCGACGCGGATACCGAAACAACTCCTATATGGTCAGCTGAGTATAGGGAAGCGGCATGCGGGGAACCCAATGTTACGTTACCAGGACATGATCAAAGTGAGCCTTCCACGTTCTAATCTTGATTGCAGGTCATGAGCATCGAAGGTGTTTAATCGGCGTGCATGGCATGACCTGATCACGAAGGCATTCGCCGAGGTCCAGGAGAAAGACGCAATGTATGCGGAGAAGAAGTGGCAAGTACGAAAGCGGCTGGCGCCGATGGGTTGTACTCCGTTGACATCGAGCGCGTGGTGCTGTAGCACATGCGGTCGCGAGTGCCTGAGTCAGGCAGGCCTAGTGAGCCATGAGCGAGGCCACTCGGGACCACCACCGAAGCGATGACGGGTCCTGCAGAGAACGTAGGCAGAACCGACGCAGCGTTTATAGGTACGTTGCATTCGATTTACTAACCGCGTGCTTGCATGCTAAGTCTCTTTATTTCAGGTGGTGGGTTTGCAATTTTGTCCTAACGCTTTTCTTTCTCATAGTAATGTCTATGTGTACTATCCACTATAAACTTGCACACGTCGCTGAAGCTAATTGTAGTTAATTTAGATAACATTTTCCCGCTTGTGGCATTTTCTTAAAATGCATCTTCTGACGTCTTGAACTTATCGCGGATTAGTTCATAACCAATTCAATTTATAAGCCCATTTCTTGAAAAATTATACCGCCGTATCTCTCTGCATTATCTGAGTTGTTTTATTCCATCTCGTCGTTTCAAGTTATCGGCTGTTGCTTGCTATCCCCGGTGTGGCTGCGCTTGATGTGCATGTTGACAAGGTGTCTACCTGTCTATTACCAACTACCTCGTCCATATTGTCAAATGGAGACAGTAGGTGATTGCTGGAGGGGACGGGGTGCACGGTACTTGTGGCCGTGCTAGGCTCGAAGACTGGTTCCATGCACTCAGTGTGGAGTAGACTGCTGTCCAGCCACCGTTTTGTGTGCGACTGATTCCCAAATACAGCGCGCTTGCATTTGTCTGTGGAGGAGTGCGGGCCGACTCCATTGATGAAATGTGACTCCAATCCACATGCTTCCCGGTCTTATTTCTTCGAGTTTGCACTGGATATGGGGTGTGTGGTTGGAGCTGTGGGTGGTGCAGCTCAAGCCACCCATGTCCCTCTGTAGATATAGGCGTGCTGTGGCTGTCCATAGTGACAGGCAATTCCGAAGCCGGATGCCGCCAACCATGCCATTGCCCACTGAGGCTCCGTCACAAGCCAATCTATGACGAAAATATCTGAAGCTGACTGGGCACTGGTACCTTCTAGATTCTCCTCGGAAATTTCTTTTGTATTTCAGCCTAAAGTCTTTTAATGCTGACTCCAGTTCGATTTTCTATGACTTAATCTTTACAGTTCTCGAACAGAAGTTAAGTATTGCACATACTTCCTACGTCGGCTTTTTCACAGGTCGTATTCCAAATAGGTTTTTAAAGAGATTCTATGTACCTTTATGTCATGCACAGATTTACTGCTTAGTATAGAGGACACTGCAGGTCCTACTTGTTAGTACTGCTCATACGAATATCATATCGTGTTTACGGCTCAGTTACTTGCGATAAACGTCTGTGTTTATGGAAGATGATGATTAGGTACAGTTCTACTGAAAGGGAATAGCAGTTCTTCTCGGGCATAGAAATTTGCACTTTCTTTTCTTTAATAAATTTTAACAAATCCGTTTGCACTTTGATTTACCGGATTCGGAGCTTTCACAAAAAGCCGCTCGTTCGGTTACACACCGGAACAAACACATCAAGGTGTCATGCGTTAACGCAGTCGTGGATCAACACGCACACATCTAGGTAAAAATGAAATGATTGCACTTACAAATTCGGACAAAACTTTTAAACTTTCCGTAAAAAGTAAACTTACTATTGGACAGATAGTGCTGAGATTGTTCAGTGAGGTGACGTGATAATTCTTTTCCGGATCCCTTTCACTTCTCTCTTCCATACGCTGTGATTAAATGAAATTGTCAGCACGTCAGTATTTACACGTTAGAGACAAACATGTACGACTTTTAGAGCTGCATAGAATTGAACAGATGCCGTCTGCATGCAACTGTGTTGGTTAACAAACCCTTGTCAGGTCAGTTCACTAAAGTAAACCAACTCCTGTCAAATGAAGTAACTAAAGCTTTGCCTGCGAATTCAAACATCGCCAGTGCATAGGTAAAAATTAAATGAAAACAATCAAGTTCGTTCTCTGTTCAGGTATATCAAACAAGGATATTTTTAAGGCTAGTAGTATATTCGAAAATTTTAGTTCTACAAAATCCCAACGCGTTGCTATGGTTTCAGAATGTGGTTAGATGTTGTAGGCATACGACCATAAGCACGATACAAGTTAATAAAACAGTGGGCAAGCTAATGATACTAATAGCCGAGGATATAACACACACTGATGTCAGAAAACGTTAATATAATCTGAACAAGCCCGGTTCCCTGAACCTGCGGGAAAATCAACCGTCTAGTACGTTGGTACGCGAGACTTTGTGGTAAGATTTATCGTCATCCGCACTGCAAAAGTTAGCAAGAGGTGTGAAGCACGTCAACTAATGTGTAGTCGTAAACGTATCATCGAACAATACAAGAAAGCCGGGGGGAGTAAACGCTTAATGTTTATGATCGCGCCTATATTCGCTGCACAGGTAAACTTGCGGTTCCCTTTATCTTAAGTAGTGTTTTCTCGATGAAAATTACTCCTGGTAAGATCAGCGAAAACTTATCCGAGAAGTAACGACGCCTTCATAAAAGTCTATGCTAATGAGCACGAATATTAAGTCGAAGCATCAAGCTGTCTTCTCCACGGTATTGTTTATAATTTCGATTGAAGCAATACTTGGTAAATCCGATATAACTCCCAAAAAGTGCTGCCATACGCAAACCGACCTTTATCAGAGGTGCATTCTGTAAAGCGCGCTGCAAAAGTTTGAGGTACTGTACCAGACGAATACTACAATCTTTGTTATCACACTAAATGTGTATAGTCTGTTCTCACATAGCAGCATGAAATCATATGACGGAATTACACGTACCATAGTCAGCTAAAACCTCGAATTATTTACTTATTTACGTACTCAACTCTCTCTGCTTTGCAGACTTTAGCAGTGGATACGGATCTTTTGAACATGACCGCTAGGCTTCTATACCTATTTGCCGCTTCCTTGTCAAGGATCCCTACTGTTTATCTGTTTGGGATCTTAATGTGCGCTCTCTCAGTTCATTTCGCTCCTTGTCGTTTTGGTGATGAAAACATACACAATATGGTTTGCAGTTGCTACCAGCAACCAGAAGCGACGTTCACACTATGCCAAACGCATTAATCAACTGACCGAATCCAGACGTTGGCATACGTGTGACAACCGTTAGTATCCTTGTAAGATGATTATTTCGCTTAAGTAATCAAAGGTAATATCGCATAAATTCCTTGGATCTTGTTTTCATAATGCCGATCACAAAGGAATGTGTTGTGTCTGGAAGTTCTCTCACACGTACTGGTCATGTAGAGAAACATAATGTGACTTCATATTATGGTATGGTATATGAGGGATGATGCATTTCGGGGAAGAGGAAAAATCCATCGCTTGCTCACTATTGCAAGTTGCTTCTCAAATTCGTACACGTGGTCCAGTTGTATCAATTCGGATTTTGGTACACCCAGCTTTGATGAGTAGTTGCGCATAAAATTGCGGTAAGCCTCGGTTTGCTGAGGTTAAAAAATAGCGAGAAGGTCGTTTAGTTTAGATAAATATGACATATCTAAAGATTGGAAATGCATACTTGAGAAGTGTTTGGGCTTTGAATCACATATCACGCACTTCAGTACTGATGCACAAAATCCCTTGTGTTTGTACTTATTTGCCGCCTGAAATTGCGGGATCACTACCGTTCATGTAATTTATCACAAATATGCTCAGCCAGATATAATCCATATGCATAATGAGAGCTGAAAGTTAACTCTGCCCTACAAAACTCAGCGGCATTCAGGTTCTCTTAATCTGATGGACATTCCTTGTGGTCGTCTTCGACTCATACACCTAAGTCACGAATGAGTGAGGTAACCTTGGTTGCGACACTATTGGAGCTATTTCCCACATGATTACTCTAAGGTTGAAAGAACCGTCCCCAGGACTACGAATCTGAGTGTAGTCGCTCTTTATGCTACTTTTATTCAGCGGTTCCTAAGGCTACCGTATCGGTGGCTTCTAAAAA
>CALYDF020005558.1:0-14010 GCA_944474145.2 Dicrocoelium dendriticum | reverse complement strand
GGATTGATAAACACGTGTTCGCAAAGATGGGGTGTTGAGATCATTCATCCTGTGAAGCAGTGGGCAGCAACTTTGTTTAGGTGGCGAGTCACATCCGCCACGTCACAATGCCGTTAAGCAGACATTAGTGGCTTTTTATAGGGAAAACGCTTGCCAAGCGATAACCCACTGCATCCTGGAACACTTCCGCTGACCACAATGTATATAAAATTGAATTAATAACTCTTTTGTAGGAGCGATATTCCGAGCAGCTAATCGCAGTTATGGTACAACCGATTTCCGTTGATTCAGCGGAAGGTTTAGTCAGGATTCATCAAGAACGGGAGTAGACAGCGGTACTGTTCGGCGATAGGCTGTGCAGATTGCGGTGCTGCGTTATGCAGGTGAGTGTGGAGCCCAAATAGTAAGCAGTTTCTTTGTCTGAGCAGCCGGTCCAAAGTTTATCAAGAGCCAGTTGCAGGGTCTGGGGGCCATCGAGGTCGGACACGGTGTGCCAACGCTTTAGTTTATCTGCAAACATGAGAGATGGTACCTCCAGCAGACTAGGCAGCTCATTGGCATACATAGAAAACAACAACGGGCCAAGCACCGAACCCTAAGGTACCCCCTGATGACTGGCTGACGGAAAGACAGCCCAGACACTAGGCGAACACACATCTCTCCAGAAGCGTGGTGATCCATTATGTTGCCGGACAGTACATTCCATAGGACCGAAGCTTCAAGGAGAGTCGAGCAAGTGATACAGTGTCGAACGCCTTGTAGCAGTCAACAAACACTGCATCTACGGCATGACCCCAATCCAAAGCATCCGCCCAACCTTTGCGTGCAACTAGAAAATTTGTCATGCAGGAGTGACCCCTGCGAACTATGTGTTGAAGTGGGCTGAGTAGACCAAACTCACGCAGGTGGTTTTCAAGAACCTCCCTGATTAACGTCTCTAATAACTTGACCAGTACGCTTGTCGAACTTACGGATCCGTTTTTGGGAGGGAGATGCTTGTCGCCTTTTTTAAAATCGGGCAGGCGAAAGCAGCCTTCCATTGCTTGAAGAAGGAGCGACTGCGAAGAGATAACTGTAACACACATGTCACTGGGTCACAGCTCGCTTGCGACTTTGTGCACAAGCTTAGGGTGAATAACATCCATTGCAACAGATTTAACATGATTCAGCCCCCGAAGAATACGGGTTACTTGTGCCTCCTAAACTGAGACGTCCATTGAACCGCAATTTTGTGGTATTGTCATTGTCAAGTCAATTTGCTGCAACTGTACCACCTGAACAAAAGTCCCGGCATACTGAGCCCTGAGTGGACATGTTGTTCTTGATCAGTATTGTCGCCGTCGCCGCCCAATGACACTGGGATGGATGAGCCAACGCTATTACACCGTTTGACGTAGGCAAGGAAGCGGTTGGGATTTGCGGGGGCTGAGTTCGCCAGTCCTATCTTAAAGCTAAGTCTAGTGGCGCGTACATGACTTTTGCACGCATTCAGCGTCTCGCGAGAAAGCTGAGATGTAGTTTCTTAGAGACGTGTCCGGTTGATCCGCCAGCATTTCGCCCAGCTATACATTAGCCGGTGTAAGCCGGTGTCCAAACATGATGGTATTGCTTTGGAAATCTTCTTTACCGAAAAAGGGTTGTGTTGGTACTGTATATTAGAGAGCAAAGTTAAGCGTTTCCCAAGCCGTCTGTATATCGTCATCCGGCAAGATGATGCATAAGGAACTTACTGCCTCAGCTCTAATAGACTGAACGTCGGAGTGTCAAAGGTTGGGAGTCCGGATTGTGCGTAAATCTTAGTATCTAATGACAGCACAATTGCATGACAACCATGTATGGTCACTGGCTCCCAAAGGGTTCTTACTCAAGGGCACACAAAGCAACCGACTTAGCGAAATCTAGGTCTAAGGGAGAAGAAGCGAGACGCTCCATGTACTGGTGGGTCAATTGACAAATGCGTGTACGGGTACCTCCAGTGTCAAGTCAATAACTCGGAAACCAACCCTTTTGTCGCTGCTCTCTAAGGTAGCTCATGCCAAGTTACTTCAAGCCCGTTGAAGTTTTCCATTATCAAACATCTGTTTTAGAGTGAGTGCAGATGAAGTCGCTAAAAATACTAGGAGCGCTATCAGGGCTCCTATACAGTTGAACATATTTAAATTGCTTTGAATCAGTACAGGCTTCAATTGCAAAAGCTTCAACAATTTTATCAGCTGAGTTAAAGGTATGTGCTTTTGATATGTTTATATCACATCCGATGTAAAAGGTGATTCTAACTCCTCGGCGATCGGATATGTGGTCAGACCTCAGTGTTGCGGTATTACAGACTTCTGCGGTTCCGGTTCTAGAGACGCAAAGCCCTGGTTCCTCTACCCTGAGACGATGCTAGACTATTTCAGCATCTATCGTTACAGCCCTTTTCCTGCCCATATTGTACGTGCTATTCCAACGCACCGACTAATCCAGTCTGTCCAAATCGGCCTCCTGCTCTCCGAGTGCACTCAGAGTTCTTCGAGGTTACAAACCTTAGTTCGGCTGACCCAACCTTCTGTTTACATCACCTGGAAAGCGTCGCGGGCTACGCAACTCCTTATCAATAAACCCTTCTCAACCCGGCCCTAATCTTTTCTTATCGCGCTTTCTGTTTTTACTCTTTATTTAACTGCTGGGGCAGCTCTCACTGCTCTGCCGTGCTATAGTCTCAACTGACCAGTCTATTTCGGTCTGACTGCCTCCGTGCCACCGATAATTAAGCGGTATTCGCTTTGCAATCTCAACCCTATGGTTCCCTTACATCTAGAACCTGCTAGAGTTGTCTACCCTTTAGTGATATAACACCTTTCTCTTTATTATTGTACGTTGTAATCTTGATGAGCCCACTAATCCAGTCTCACCCGATCGGCCTCCAATTATCCCCATTCACTCAGAATTATGAGACATTAACTCTCTTAGTTCGGCTGGCCCAACGATCAGTTTACATCACCTGGAAAGCCCCGTGAGCTTCTCTACTCTTTATCAGTAAACTCTTCTCATCCCGAACTTAAAGATTTTTATCGCGCTTTCTGTTTTCATTCCTTCTTCAATTGGAGAGACAACCCTCACTGCGCTCCGTGATCTAGTCTCAATGACCAGCCTATTTCTCTCTGGCGGCTTCTATGCTACGGAGACTTAAGCAGTATACGCCCTGCAGACGCACCTCTATGTCTCCCATACATCTAGAGCTGGCTAGGCTTGTTTGCCCATAGTTGTAATAGCCTTCTTTCCCGCCTTTATTGTAGGTTCTAAGCCAATGCGCTGATATTTTGCCCCCCCTTTTTGCCAGATCGGACCTGCTCCTATTTACCCAAACCCAATATACCCCCAACCACCCACTCAAAAATCTCTCCAACATAATACAACCACCACTCACCATATTTCCCCCCCCCCCACACACCCGCCCCCCCCTCAACCCAACCCCACAAAAACCCCCACACCCCCCACCCCACCCACCCAAACCCCCACCCACCCCCCCCCACACCACCCCCCCACCCAACCCCCCAAAACAACCACCACCCCCCCCAACCCCACCAACCCCCCCCAACCCCACCCACACCCACCCCCCCACACAAACCCCCATAACCAAAACCAAACCCCCCATACTTTAACATTCACCCCCACTCCAACCTAAAACCATCCCCACCCATACACTCACCAACAATAACTAATACCCCCCCACCCACCCCTCACCCTCTTTCCCCCTTCCAACCTCACTACAACACACTCAAACCAAATACATATAACTATTTACAACAACATCAAACCCAACCCATTTAAAACTTTTACTCTACACCCAAACTATTCCATAGCTCTTCCCTTTATGCTTATTTAATTGTTTGGTTTTTGCGGTTTCCACAGATACGGTAAACGGCGCATGACGGTTCATCTGGCAATGACTGATCCATCCTCAACAGCCAGCCGATTTGAAACAATTGATATCTTCTCCGGGACTTCAACAGCAAAGTATCATTCCGATGATTCCCATTACCTTCCGAGTGGAGCATTTTTGGCAACTTGGAGGGCTGCCGTATGCACGGTGTCTAAACAAATGGGTTTAACTCCCAGCAAGCCCAGTGAGACAACTTACTCAATTAATTGTCTTTACACGGATAGCTTGTTTTACTATCGAAAAAGCTACCTTTCTCACAATTACCTTATTTGACATGAACCGCTTGCCGCCTTTCACTGGTGTGCGAACAATTGGGTTCGGCGCCTTACATACGTGCAAGAACATTTTAGGACTTCTCTTACCTGGAACTTTCCTGATGGCATATCATGAAGCCATTATTTTAAATGAAGACAATTGCTCTTAACAAGAACACCCGTAGAGGAACGTTGCTCCCCTTCAGTGGACAACTTGTGCTCTTACATTGCCTGAAATAAGGGGTTCATCCCTAGTACGCTGATATTCCACTCATGGTCTGAAAAGCATTAATGCAAACTTCCTGTGGCTTCCGCATTTTTAGGAGGAGTGGTATTTTCGTCGGTTGAGACGAAGTTAGCCACAAGGATCCACTGCACTCTCCACCTGACATGTCCATTGCGAATACCTGGACACGAAGTCTCTATGCTAGGATCAGTGTACCACAAAGAGAAAGCCAACTTCCAGTAATTCGTACCCGTTACACGCCTGCGCAATCCTTCACCTTACGTTCCTGGAAATTTCAGCTCTTGACCGGTTTCAACGATGAATGGCGTACCTGGACTAGACAATTCGGTCAGCCAGCACAGAGAGTTGGAGTCCGCATTAATGCAAATAGCCGAGTGTGTATTTGGTGCGTTACGTACAGTGTCAGTTATACATTACCATTCAATCAGATTGACGGCAGTGTTCCAGCACGTGGTGGGTTCTCTTCTGACAAGCGTTCCCCTTATAAAATGCCACAAAAGGCCCGTTTATCAACGTTGTGATGTGGCGGAGGTAACACGCCACCGAATGAAGTCACTGCCCAAAAACACACTGGCAAAGTACCAGAGGGACCATTTAAATCCCTTTAGTATTTTTTAAACGTGTACACTAAAAAGACACTTCCCTGTTTCTGCCATCCGTGCCCACTCTCTATGGTATACTGGTACAAATTCGTGAACCCAGTCTTTCGCCACATCATCAAAGATGCCGTTCCTGGGCAGTGCACCCGCCAGTTCGGTAGCCACAGTATATGGTGCGAACAGCTAATTTTGTGCAAAGCAACGTGTCTGCTGCGGAACAAGCCCTTGTAAAGGCTTGAGTATGCCAGCTGTGGTGTGCAACGAAATATTAAGGAATAAATTATTTATTTAGTTATTTATAATGCAACGTACTTGACGTCAGAAGACAACCGCTTCAGTGAACGCGAGGACATCAGGATGGAAATGGTTTATTTGGACCCCAAATTCACACATCGTGTTTCGCCGGTTATTCACATTACGAAGCCGGGCATCGGTTGAATGAGTATTAAATAGGTTGCTATGGAATGCTGACATCAATAGGAATCATTTGCCGTTGACTGCCATATGCATACTTTGCTCCTACTTTGCCCATTATTTGAAATGCTCCTAGAGCGACGAGGTTTATTTGGTTGAACTACGCCAATTTGGGTACCTCGGAACTAATAAATAAATAAATAAATAGTTTATTCTCAGTTTCATAGAGACACACCAACGCAGGCATGATCAAGGTTTAAATACAGATGGGTATCACGACGATACATCGGGTTCCATCGTGTGTAGTTGAAAAGGTGTCGGGAAGAGTTGATATGTGAGTCTAGTCGACTTGCCAGTATGTAGTTGTGGGCAGTGACTTTATTCAGTGGCGAGTCACATCCGCCACGTCGCAGTGTTGTTGAACAGACATTTGTGGCTTTTTATAGGGAGAACGCTTGCCAGGCGAAAACCCACCACGTCCTGCACCACTGCCGTAAAGCATTTTGAACATTAATGTTGAACTGGCAAAGCCGCTTGACGACTGGTTTTACTTCGGTTTTTTGCAGCGTAATGGCTTCTAATTTCCTCTGTTAGTTGGACAGGTAATTTGATCGGGGTCGCCATGATTTTTGAGGTCGGTGGAAAATAGGGACATCGCGATTATTCATCTTGTTGTGTGTCCAGGTGAGCAAAAGTTAAACTTTTCCGCTGTCCAGATTTTTCAGATGTATAATGTATCGGAGTATGAAGATATGTCCAGTTCTCCCTACTGGACATGGGTTATGGTGATTGTGGTTCGGTCCTTTCGGACTTCTACCATACTCCAGGTAAGTCCATGTGGGTTGTTGCGTCCGTCTTGGGCCAAAACTGTTCATCAGTCCAATCCCAGATTTCCAAGAAGTCCCGGACCTCAGAGAAAAGGGAAAGTGAGAGACAACCGAGAGATCGCAAGAACAGGCATGGAGTTGAACATTGTTAATGTCTTAAGTTACAACATTTGGGCTTGAGAGAAAAGCATGTACACTGTGCAACAATAATTATGCTGAAAATGTCTTTTGAATATCCTGCAGAATCATTAGCCGTATGGGTGGATTGCTAACGCCTGCGTAGAGACAAGATCGTCGTACAAGTAAGTATAGTCCGAATTATCCGTTTAGTAGGAGCCAATAGTTGCGTGGGGATAAAGCAAAGAGAGTTAGAATAATGATAGTGCTTGTCAGGTGCATGAACAGCACGTAGTTAGCGTAATCCGAGAGGGAGCGCATAACAAGCGAAAATACATAGGTTGCCGCTACAGAGTCCTAAAGATTAATTGGTGGCAGGGCAGCGAAAGGATTGGATGCAAATATTCTAGAGGAATAAAGGTTATTAAGATACAGAGGGGCTCCTAACAAGCATTAGATCCTCGCATATGCATGGGGCCGATGGCCACTGGCTACTTCTGAACAGAGATGCCGAATTTACGATGACCGACAGATGGTGGCGCAGGGAGAGACTCAGTTGCTAGATGCAGCCATTCCAATCAGACGCTTGGTCACTAGCGTATGCCCATAGGGTCGCTCAGTGTTTCAACAGGCCAGTGATGGTAAGTGTTAGTTCAGGTGATAGGTCAACAGACCAGCTGAGCTGTGACGCAAACAATCCAAGAGAATAAACATTGTAAGAAAGGAGCGACTCCTAGAGATCTCCGGATATCCGCGAAGTTGAATGGAGCCTATGGCGACTGACTGCTGCTAAGCAGAGATAGTGGTTCTAGAAAAGAATGTATCAGTGGCTGGGGTAGCCATAAAACTAAGACGTTTGATAACTACTGGATACCTACAGGTTCGATGAAGTAATTAGCATGCGAGCGAAGCTTAGATCGACAGACGGCAGAAGAAAATGAAGGCTGGGGTGTGAGGGAGTGGCTTCTTGCAAGCTACATGGAACCAAAAATGGCTACCTGCTATCAGGAAGAGTCGATGCGAGCAGGACAAACGACACATAACGGCGCGCTAGGGGAGAGAAGAGTGATTAGCAATAGAGTTCGGATTACAATTTTAGTTACTAGTGGATCCTACGATGGCATACAAAAGGTCAGCAAACCATCTGAGCTGTGACGCAAACAATCCAAGAGAATGAACAT
The DNA here is from genome assembly GCA_944474145.2 of Dicrocoelium dendriticum. Taxonomy (NCBI): domain Eukaryota; kingdom Metazoa; phylum Platyhelminthes; class Trematoda; order Plagiorchiida; family Dicrocoeliidae; genus Dicrocoelium; species Dicrocoelium dendriticum. The sequence continues at coordinate 6,446 of CALYDF020005558.1, read as the reverse complement.
TGTAAGAAGGGAGCTGGCTCCGGATATCCGCAAAGTTAAGTGAAAGCTATGGTGCCTAGCTGCTGCTCAGCAGATAAATTGGCTCTAGAAAAGAATGTATCAGCGGCTGTTGAAGCCATATCATTAAGACGTTTGATCGCTACTGGATACCTAAAATTTCGATGAAGAAATCAACATCCGAGCGAAGCTTGGCGAGACAGACGGCAGAAGAAAAGGAAGATTTGAGAGTCAGGTAGTGGCTCCTTGCAAGCTACATGGAGCCAACCATGACTAGCTGCTATCAACAAGAGTTGACGCGAGTAAGATGAACGACGGATAACGTCGCGCTACGGGAGGGAAGAGAGATCAGCAGAGCTGTGACGCAAACAATCCAAGAGAATGAACATTGTGAGAAGGGAGCGGGCTCCGGATATCAGCGAAGTTGAATGGAGCCTATGACGACTAGCTGCTGTTAAGCAGAGATCGTGGCTCTGGAAAAAATTTATCAGTGGCTGGCGTAGCCATATTGTTAAGACTTTTGAACACCATTAATTACCTATAGTTTCGATGAAGAAATCAACATGCGAGCGAAGCTCAGAGTGACGGACGGCAGAGGAAAACACAGGTTGGAGTGTCAGGGAGTGGCTTCTTGCAAGCTACATGGAGTTAAAATTGACCAGCTGCTGTCAAGAGGAGTTGATGGGAGTAGGACGAACGACACATAACGGCGCGCTAGGAGAGAGAAGAGTGATTAGCAATAGAGTTCGGATTAAACTTTCAGTTACTAGTAGATCCTACGGTGGCATATAATAGGTCAACAAACCATCTGAGCTATGTCGCAAACAATCCAAGAGAATGAACATTGTAAGAAAGGAGCTAGCTCCGGATATCCGCAAAGTTAAATGGAAGCTATGGTGACTAGCTTTTGCTAAGCAGATATATTGGCTCTAGAAAAGAATGTATCAGTGGCTTTTGAAGCCACATCATTGAGAAGTTTGCTCACTACTGGATACCTACAGTTTCGTTGCAGAAATCAACATGCGAGCGAAGCTTGGCGAGACAGACGGCAGAAGAAAAGGAAGATTTGAGCGTCAGATAGTGGCTCCTTGCAAGCTACATGGAGCCAACAATGACTAGATGCTAAAAAGAAGAGTTGACGCGAGTAAGATGAACGACGGATAACGTCGCGCTACGGGAGGCAAGAGAGATCAGCAGAGCTGTGACGCAAACAATCCAAGAGAATAAACATTGTAAGAAAGGAGCAACTCCTAGAGATCTCCGGATATTCGCGAAGTTGAATGGAGCCTATGGCGACTAGCTGCTACTAAGCATAGATAGTGGTACTAGAAAAGCATGTATCAGTGGCTGGTATAGCCATGTCATTAAGACGTTGGACCACTATTGGATACCTACAGTTTCGATGAAGAAATCAACATGCGAGCGAAGATTATAGAGAAAGGCGTCAGAGGAAAATGAATGCTGGAAAGTCAAGGAGTGGCTCCTTGCAAGCTACATGCAGGCAAGAATGACTAGCTACTGCCAAGAAGAGTTGACGCAAGTAAGATGAACGACGGATCGGCATATAATAGGTCAACAAACCATCTGAGCTGTGACGCAAACAATCCAAGAGAATGAACATTGTAAGAAGGGAGTGACTCCTACCGAGCTCCGGCTGAAAACCTGATGTCGGACTGCAGTTACTGGAGTGGTAGTGTGCAGAAGAGGGATCCCGTGTCAGCTACGTTGCATTCGTACTAGCACCAAGGTCCGACGTGTACCCATTATGTGTCCGTTGGGCCGCCGAGGGGCAACCGTGGGGCAAAACTTTCTCTTAATCATTGGGAGATGGCCGCGACAAATTGCGCTATTCCGCTTTTGAACGCCCTGGTTTACCCAAACTTTGCTCTCTGTAGAGGTAATCTAGCCACATTAACTCCCCTTCCAAAACCATTGATTGCACTTGGTTCCAAGTTCACACGTCTGCCAGCGCGAAAGTCCGCCGATGGACCACTGAGATTCGGAAAAACTCCAAATAAAACATTTCAAACTGTCACTAGACTGTCGGAGAAAGGTTCAGCAGACCGCAAACGTTACGCATCCTTGTGAAATTACAAAGGCGTGGTCTTACATTGCCTATGACGTTGGTCCACGCCTAGCCAGTTAACGCAACTGATGCACGCGATTCCGTCAACTTTCTCGCGAGTGTGGAAAGTGCCTTTACATTCCAAATATTACACACCAACACACTACGAAAGGAAAAATGCAATCGCATGGACCTATTGCGATGCAGTGATACAGTTTAATTCATCACCGCCTCGCCCAGATTCGAACCCCGGCCGCCAACCTATGAAAACAGCCCCTACCACTAGGCTAGGAAACTACGCCGGTGGATCGTCACCGCTCATATTATTATCAGCGCGTCAAGCAGCTGACATTCGTCATATCCTTTTGTCGGTTATTTAGGCCATCCCTTTCCGTTACCTGTTGAAACTAACATCAGAATCTGTGATAAGTCGTGACCTGGCAGCACTACTGTTGAATCCAGAGCTGATGTTCTCTGTATGGCGTCTGTAACACCTTTCGCTAAGCGGGTGCCAACAGCTCACCGATAACCTTACGTGGGAAGAAGCAGCTGGTGGCGCGACATTTCAGATACTGGGAGTGCAAACCTGTAAGCTAATGTCATCTTTAAAGGCGACACCTATAAGTTTCGCATTACTGAAATGAGCAGTTATGCGCCGCTTGGGTGTAAATTCCGAATACACTAAGTATATCTTTCTACTAACGTTTAATGAATAGTTTGCTTATTCTAAGAAGTAAACCGAAGGCTTATCGCTGTTGGTTCAGATGCAGAAGGACAGCTGATGTAGCTAGGAGATTTCACATGCCATATGATACGAACGCACACTAGGTGTTTTGTATCGGGCGCTCCAGTGACGGCTGGTGTTGACTCGGGGTCTCCTTCAAAGCAGGGATTGCGCCGGTCGTTGCAAATGGCCGCTCATAAGGGACCGTCACGATAGTAGCGAAAGCCATACGATCAGGGCTCTCTCATCAGATAAGAAGCCGACAGTCGTCCGTGAATTTCCTTGCGCTGTGCGCTGGTAATTGATAGTCCATCACCACAAGATTGGATAAACTGCCATCGGGAAGGAATCAGAGACTCTTCGGTTTAACCAGTTTGCAGGTGTTACCTCTTGTCGAACTAACAATGTGGAGTTAAGGAAACTCCTTTGGTTCCTATTCCACCATCCTGCGCCGAATGCGCCTGCCGTAAATCAGGTCACCAAGAGGACGACGATGAGCCAAGGAAAACAAATACATCGTTTGCGGTTGCTGATCGTAAAATAAATTACGGAACGCAGAGCTCCATTTCTACCCCCGTCCTTGGACCCACTCTATAAAAGCCTGTTCGGTCTTTGTAACAGGATAGGTCGCCGGTGAGCCATCTTCCAGGCTGGGGCGTACGTGAGAAGTGAATAGTAGTCAAAAGCCCTCACGCGTCATAGGGAAGAAACGTCTTATGGCACAAAACATCCTATTAACAGCTGCTACCCGCCTCGCAGTGACTTGGGTTGTGCGCAAAGCAGGAGGCACTAGAACACCAGGGTCATTCTCCCAAGCAACGTCCCTAAGCAATAAGCCACTAATGTGAGAAGCACCAAAAGGGTACGGAGCAATAATAGGGTGGGCTGAGCACTTTTAATAATTGGTGGGCAATTGCCACTCCAGTGACCGGCTGTGCAGTCAGTCAAGAGTTGCTTGCAATCGGTCAGCATCTTCAAGCTTGGACACTACTTGCCATAGCTTTATCTAGTCGGAATGTAGCGAAAAGCCGCACAGAGCTCTAACGGATGGTGGTTGCTGAATAGTTGGAACGATGGAGGAGGGAGCCCAGTGGAACTAGGCAGCTCATGTAAACAGGCTCAAAGCACGTTTCTTTCACCTTCAGTCGCATGCTACGGCCTTTCAAATAATCGGAGGTCCAAAAAAGAACCTCCCAGGAAACATCAATAAACCGAAGCATACGGAGGAGCCGTTCGCGTAGCACACTATCAAACTCTTTCTTGATGTCGGCAAAAAGGACGGCTTGGCGATTGCCGGCATGCAGTTTTAAACCACTTTTCACTGGCCACAAACAAGTTAGTAGCACACAAGAGTGCCTTCAGGAAGGCTTGCCTAGCAAGCGGGAGGATATTCACCATATCAATTTAACCATTCAAGGCACTCTTAAGGCTTCTGTCACTGACTTTACACACTGTGAATGTTAAAAAGTAAACCGATAGTTTCCAGGGTCCTGATGATATCCATCTTTGTACGTGGGCTTAACAGTACATGTTTTCCAAACAAACCTGACGCGGTTTGAGTTCTGGGTTGGCTGGAACACTTTCCAAAAAGGTACAGCAATGTGATCAGCCTCTGTGGTGAAAAGCAAAAGATGTAGTTCATCAGAACCTGTCGAGGAATTTGGATTCAGTCCGAGGAGAAGCTTGGCAACCGAATAAGTGCTGATTTCTAGGTGCTCAAAAGTGAAGGGGTGCAGACACGATTTAACTGGTAAACGACCAAGCAGTCGAAAATATTGTGGAATACTGCAGAGCCGGGAACCCCGCTTTTGTCTCAGCTTCGTAAAATAGAATATGATCTTCGTTTGACTACAAAGCGGGTATTCCATTAACAGATTTCACACGTCTCCATAGATAAGAGAAAATTAACATTGCGGTGGTTAAAGCTTCCTCAGCAAAGGGGCGCTTATGTAGTTGTCGTTTTTCACGCTTCTTGACGGTGCAGATATTTCTGACTGCCTTGTAGTCAACGTAGTCCAATGGTGATTGCATAAGTTTGAACTTTTCTCACAACCTGCGTCTTTGGCTCATAGAAAATATTAACACAAAATCAATCTACGGAAAGCATTTGGAGGTTCGAATGATCTGAGTTACGAATGCACTTGCATTCAAAGATTGTCCAAGCAACAACATTGTTAAAATGCTGCGGGATACTTTAGTTCATAGCGCCGGAGGCAGTTTTAATCGGAGTGGATCAGTATGCTAGTTTCAGACTCCTTACCCCCTGCTCTTTAATGGTGAGATGCCGCACCTAACAAAAGGAAAACACGCAGTGGTCCCTTGATCTATTGGTTGGTGCACAGTAATATCGGAAACATCAGGCTCTGCCGGCGTGAGCACAAGATCGAGGACCAGGACATATTCTATTGGGCATTGTAACATGCTGAAGCAGATGGCAAGCAAGCACGGTTTCAAGGGATTGCATCAAAAGGTTTCAGTGTGAGATTACAACGGAGTTATGCGCAGTCGATAACAGCAGTTCCAAAGTCTCCCAAAGTCAAATAATCCGTTCCTCTCCCATGTTTACTAATAGAGTCCATCAGGCTAACTTCGGAACCTAAAGGTGCTCTGTAAACAACACCAACCTTAAGAAAGTTGCATCCGTCATATATTAGACACCATATAAGTTCAGCTCTAACTTCATATATATATATATATATATATATGACTTAAAGAAGGTCACCCCTGAGGTCTGCTGTCCAATACAGAATCACACCACCTCCGGGCCTAGCACCAGAGTGATGCACTCGTAATTGCTTATACAGTGGAATATGTATTTTGGGGTTTATAAAGTCCGAATGGAACCAAATATATGGGAAAGCCATAAGGTCTGCAGGATTCTCAGAGGCAAGGAACTGAAGTTCAGTAAGTTTGTTTTGAGGGCTACGTAACTAAGTAAATATCACGCGCAAAACATGCTTCAATCTTACCACACGGTTGCCACAAACAGTTGCCTCCAGCGGACCCTCGAAGCTTTCTGAACCACAGGAAAATACACAATCTTGCGGATAAGCTCACTTCTGGGCCGGCGTGTCCGTAGCTCTTCCACAGCTTTTTCATTCGGCCTCGGTCTTCAAAGCAGAGTTCTCGTCATACGTAAACCTTTCTCGCTTAAGACCTTGGATCCGTATGAGGATGCGGCAACACTCAGCCTCACTTTAACAACCAACCTTGTGGGGACAAATATCAGAAGCATCTGCTTGATTGCTGCCAAGACGAAAGGCATAGCAAAGTTTGATCCCTTGCTCACCTTCAGCAAAAGGAGGGGAATAACAGCCTCAAACTCCTGAACGTCCAGGATCCTTTCAGCCAGAGAAGCCCCATCAAATTTAGCAGCTAATGTTGGTTTACTGAACTCAGGGGTTAGCACTTTAGATACAGTTTGTTCTTATAGTGGTTTTCCAGTTAGCTTACACGCTCGAGGACAAGCTTCAGCTTGGAAGGAGAAAAGAGCTCGATCTCGACGTAGCTGCACTATTGGTTTTCTTCTCATGCACCGTTGCCTTGCTGCTAGCTGATCCTTGTTGAGCACAATTACCAATGCTGCATATGTCTTGCCCTTAAACTCGTAATTGTAAACAGCAGGTGTAAACGGCTCCGATAGTGACGACGATGGAACGC